>OY856187.1:209940244-210022744 GCA_963693315.1 Diogma glabrata
ATCAAACCAAGCTTTTCTCTGAAGTACCAGCTTATTTGCGAGAGCCAATTTAATATGACGGTTATTCACAACACAAAATCATCTCAAATGCACGGCAAATATCCGATGCCAGTTTCGATAAAGATTTGTAGGAAGTTGTGACGAAAAATATGTAACATGAGCTTTCCAGAACACTGAATCCACTAAATCCAAAGTACGCAAAGTAATATCATCAAGGATTCAGTCAGTTACAGAAACTTCAGTTACATGAAACGATGATTATCCTTTATATAAAACAAGAGCCGCAGCAAATGGCGGTAAGGTAACAACATATAGATATGCGAAACGGGAACATGAAAATAGTTCCTTAAACATGGATGGTTACTCCATATTAATCCTTTGCTACAAGGAACATACAGATCGCACATAAACTTGGAATACGGTATATATGCCAAATCAGTCAAATACGTTAGTTAGAAAGTACTTTCATAAAGGCAACATCTCAGTTTTAGCGTGCTCCAATGAAGCAGCACTGGGATGTATGCATCATTCATCAATGACACGTGCAGCACGTCACCTCCAAACTAAGTTCGGGCTTTGTTTGAAATCATGCTGACCGCTTACTGTTCTTCATCTACAAGAACGTTATGGGAAAAAATATAAATCGCACATGGTTGATGATATTTCCTGCCCAATATAGCAAAATGATTAAAGATCTGTGCGTAGTATTCGCGAACTTAGTTCTCAATCAATTATTAATGCTACCGCCGAATCGATCTGCTCCGTCGGTCAATGTGAAATTACGTCGTTAATATAAATACAATACTGATGATTAGGTTTAATATAATTACAATCTTGGTTGATTAGCATTTCAATTCAAAAGATCACAATTGTCAATTAAATTGATGTTTGCAATCACCATAAAAAAAGATCACGCTCAATCATTAAAAGTGCGCACTTTAGATGTAGAACGGATTGATTTTCGTATGGACAATTATGTTGCGTAGATAGAATAGAGGCATAAAACTAGATAACCTCTATATCTGAACCAACAATGGAGCCACAACAAATAATGTATAACCTGCAGAAGCATCGAGAAATTGAACATTAGAAACCTGTAGGTTTTCTTTTCTTAGTGAGCACTCAGCATATTGAACATATGGGTACTGCGAACATTTGTAAATCTATTTATGTTCTGTATTATGTTATATATAGAGATGACACACCTCTACTAATTCAACAAGTTGCTTAAATTTTTTTTTGCTTACTTGAAAACTTATTTGATCGCTAATTTTTCATATATCCGAACTGATCAGTAAGAGTGCTGATTATTTTTCATCCATATTTTTAAAAAGATAAATTAAAAATTCTCATTACCACTTTTTGAAATCATTGCTACTACGTCAACAAAATGTCTGTGCACAAGCTTTATTTATAAGCGTAGCAAAGCACGCCGGGTCCTGCTAGTATATATATATATATATATATATATATATATATATATATATATATATATATATATATATATATATATATATATATATATATATATATATATATATATATATATACATATATATATATATATAAATATAAATATATATATATATATATATATATATATATATATATATATATATATATATATATATATATATACATATATATATATATATATATATATATATATATATATATATATATATATATAATATATATATATATATATATATATATATATATATATATATATATATATATATATATATATGTATATATATATATATATATATATATATATATATATATATATATATATATATATATATATATATATATATATATATATATGTATATATATATATATATATATATATATATATATATATACAGTGAAACCTCCTAATGTGACCACCCCTTCATTCTGACCACCTCCTTAAATGGACCACTTTTTTACAGTCCCAACACATTAGCCATACAAATTTGTTCTAAAAATTTCTTTAACCTGACCACCTCCCTATTCTGTTTAGCGACCAGTGTATTTGGAGTTATGCGAATTAAATCAACTCCCTTAATATGACCAAAATATTTTTTTAAAAATGTAAATAGAGATATACATCTTCTTTTTTTACTCTTTAGTCTGTTCTGTCCACATGTCAAATCGTCATTGAATACGCTCGTCCAGACTTACATATTTATTGTCTCCACGGATACTAATACATACTAACACATATCCACCTTCTTGAGGTAAGTGCCGGTGATACAGTTATAATCGTACTATCGTTGTCGAAAAAGAAACTAAGAACTTTGTTGTAATGGATGAATCTCTGGATGTATGTGAGCCACCAGATACAGATGAATTTTTCCATGCAATTGTTAATGAAGTGAGAGCCGAAAATTCAGACCCTCTTGTGGGAGGTAATTCTGAGGAAAGTGATGAAGAACCGTTAGAAAATGAAAAACCTCTGCCAACATATTCTGAAATCACCAACATTTTGGCAACTTTAAAACATTAAGGAGTTAATATGAATGAACTTCACTTCGAACCCAAAATAGTCGCTAAACTTTTAAAGGGGTTAAACATTAGCAAAGCCTCAGGAGTGGACAATATTCCACCCATTATTTTAAAAACCTTTTCCAAAGAACTTGCACCAACTTTGACTAAAATATTCTACCAATCCTACAAATCTGAAATATTTCCCTCGTGTTGGAAGTTGGCAAATATCCAGCCCATCCCCAAAAAGGGACCAAAATCTGATATATCAAATTATAGGCCAATAGCTTTACTATCGGTCCTATCCAAAGTCTATGAGCATTATATTAATACACACATTTCAAAATTTCTGGTAGAAAATCATTTAATATCCGACAGCCAATACGGTTTTCGAAACAAAAGATCAACTACCGATCTATTAAACTATGTAGCGCATTGTTGGAACAGCATACTTGATAAAGGTGGTGAAACATACGTTATCGCTTATCCAAGGCATTCGATCGAGTCTGGCATGCCAACTTAATCAACAAGCTCGTTGCGTATGGTTTTCATCCCAATGTTGTGAAGCTGATTCAAAATTTTCTATCCAACCGATACATTTCGGTTTCCTTAGACGGATTTTCTTCTGACTCTAAACTAATTAACACTGGTGTACCGTCAAGGTTCAGTATTGTCCCCAACCCTATTTTGGTTTTATATCAACGAATTGTTGAAAATCACAAGCAAACCAATAAATAGTTTTGCAGATGATAGTACTCTGCACAAATCGTTTGAGCCTCTTCCTTCAAAAGGTAAAATGCACGAACGAATTAATCCCGCCCGGAGAGACGCTGCGACGAAACGTGAATTAAGACCTAAAAAAAGTCGCCGATTGGAGTGACCAAAACCTGGTCAATTTCAACTCTACCAAAACACAGCTGTTGATTGTTTCCAGATTAAAGACCGAGTTCCCCAAAGATATTTTATTCAGTATGTGTGATGGACCAATAGGTGAATGTAAATACATTCGTTTATTGGGTGTCACAGTTTCAAATGACCTACTCTGGAACGATCATGTAATGGCGATGGCAAAAAGGGCGTCTAAAAAACTTGGCCTCCTAAATTGATGCAAAAAACTTTCACTAAATACCAATTGCTCCATGTTTATAAGTCCTATATTCGTCCCTGTATGGAGTACTGTTGTCATGTTTGGGGTGCTGCTTCTGTTTCCATTTTGGCCCTCTTGGACTCTGTTCAAAAGCGGGCTATACGAATTGTGGGTGATCGAGCTTTGACATCAAAATTTGATTCCCTACAACATCGTCGCACTGTTGCTGACCTCATTGTTTTTTACAAATATCGTCATCAACAGTGCTCAGATGAAATCAGCGGCATCATGCCTCTTACCCCTTATTACCCCCGTTCCACTCGGCAATCGGCTACCGCAACCAGTGAAACGGTCGAGATCCCACGATGTCATACTGGCAGATCGCAGAAAGACTTCTTTGTCCGAACTGCATACAAATGGAATAGTTTTCCAGAACCCTTAGTCTCAGGTGGTTTCAACCCTCAGAGTTTTAAAAAAAGCGTTCATCAACACCTTGGAACGCCAGTTGTTGTGGGACCTAGGCTTTTAAGACCTGTGTGTTGTTGTGACACCTATTCTAAACCCTATTATACAGCACTTTTTGTTAAAAAAAAAATTGATAAGTGTCCTCAAATGGTAACATCAATTCTTCAAACAGAAAATATTTTTCAGTCATATTTAGTTGAGAAAAAGACGTTTGTTTTATTTACCATTTGTCAAAACTTCTATAAAACGACCAAACTCCGATAATATAATTTTGGTCAATATTCAGAGAAGTTTCTTCATCCCGACCACCTCCGTAATATGACCAGAAATTTACAGTCCCATAAGTGGTCGCTTTCGGGAGGTTTCACTGTATATATATATATATATATATATATATATATATATATATATATATATATATATATATATATATATATATATATATATATATATATATATATATATATATATATATATATATATATATATATATATATATATATATATATATATATATATATATATATATATATATATATATATATATATATATATATATATATATATATATATATATATATATATATATATATATATATATATATATATATATATATATATATATGAGCAATTTCACGAAGATTCAACAACGTTTTGATTTGACCCCTTTTAATTTTGATTATTTTTTGTTTATAGATAGTGTTTGATAAATAAAAAATACAAGTTCTCTTAGAATTTTTTTTTTCGACCAGGGGTCTTCACAGGGTGCCCCTCAATTTTTGTTATTTTGTGATGTGAGTGCATTTTGACGAGCGATTGTAGAAAAACTACTCAATCGATTTTCATAAATGATATGTCGTTGAATAGGTATTAGAACAAAGTTTTTAAAAATGTACACTGTTAATTTTTTGAAATAATTTTTAACGGTGTAACATAAGAAAAAAACGGTGTAACTGAAAAAAAGATGGCAAACCTTTTTTTTTTTTTTTTTTAACTTAATTAAAGCTTATTTTATATCTAACAACTTGTGAAAGTTTAGAACTAGCGTCATTTTTTGTTTTAGAGATAAAATTCGTTGTGCATATGACTGTCGGGAATCAGTTTTTTTTGTTCTGAAGGAAAATTATAAAAATGGCGAATTTTAGATTCAGATTTTTTTTTATGTTAAATATCAAATATTTTATTATTAAATGAACTTTTTAAAAAGCAATTTCAGTCAAGTTCAGCAAAATTTTGCGACATTTTGACTCGACCCTTTTTAATTTGGTTTATTTTTAGTTTACAGATAGCCTTTGATAAATGAAAAATACGGCTTCAAGTAGAATTTTTTTAAATATAGACCAAAATAAACCAAATTAAAAAGAGTCGAGTCAAAATGTCGCAAAATTTTGCTGAACTTGACTGAAATTGCTTTTTAAAAAGTTCATTTAATAATAAAATATTTAATATTTAACATAAAAAAAAAATCTGAATCTAAAAATCGCCATTTTTATAATTTTCCTTCAGAACAAAAAAAACTGATCATATGCACAACGAGTTTTATCTCTAAAACAAAAAATGACGCTAGTCCTAAACTTTCACAAGTTGTTAGATATAAAATAAGCTTCAATTTAGTTTAAAAAAAAAAAAAAAAAAAAAAAAGGCTATGCCATCTGTTTTTCGATTACACCGTTTTTTTCTTATGTTACACCGTTAAAAATTATTTCAAAAAATTAACAGTGTACATTTTTAAAAACTTTGTTCTAATACCTATTCAACGACATATCATTTATGAAAATCGATTGAGTAGTTTTTCTACAATCGCTCGTCAAAATGCACTCACATCACAAAATAACAAAAATTGAGGGGCACCCTGTGAAGACCCCTGGTCGAAAAAAAAAATTCTAAGAGAACTTGTATTTTTTATTTATCAAAGACTATCTATAAACAAAAAATAATCAAAATTAAAAGGGGTCAAGTCAAAACGTTGTTGAATCTTCGTGAAATTGCTCATATAGATATATATATATATATATATATATATATATATATATATATATATATATATATATATATATATATATATATATATATATATATATATATATATATATATATATATATATATATATATATATATATATATATATATATATATATATATATATATACTAGCGGGACCCGGCGTGCTTTGCTACGCCTATAAATAAAGTTTGTGTGTATACATTTTGTTGACGTAGTAGCAATAATTTCAAAGAGTTGTAATGAGAAATGATCTATTTTTTTTTAAATATGAATGTAAAAGGATCAGCACTCTAGTTGATCAGTAAAATATAAAAAAAATAGTATTATATATACTACAAAGGATATATAAAAAAATACGCGATCAAATAAGTTTTCAGATGTGTCTCTATATGTGTTCTATACATTAGAACATACGGAACAAATATGGATTCACAAATTTTCACAGTGCTCATGCGGTTTAATATACGCTTTCTTTACCTGTGGTAGGTTACTAAAAACGTTGCAAACAATTTTGATCGTTATAACATTTTATGGTCAGCAAGGGCAGTAAGAATAGTGATAATATATTCGATGAAGGTATGGAAGAAGTGATGCAAAAAAGGAATAGAAGTGATGCCAAAAAATCAAAATTATTTGGATGTTTTTGTATTAGAATTCATAGGATGTGAATTCATAGGGTGAGAAATATTTCTATTTAGTCAACATCCTAAGTCATTTTAAAGTCATTATTGATTGTTGCAAATCAATGCGAAACTAATATCTAACACACGGTCAATATATTGGCATATATGTTCCATATATGGACAACATTAATAGAATATTAATTTTTGGGCGATTTTGTGAGCAATTATTGCTCAAAGTAATTATTGAAAGTATTATTCCCGATAATAAGTAATTATTGTCGGGATTGAACTCACACTCATCAGAGACATCATAGTTCAAACTTCAAAGCCATCATACAGACTCAGAAACAACAATAAAACATATTTCAATTTTCATGTTCAGATAATTTCTAAATTGAAACTCCATTATCTCATATTTATTTAAATTGAATTCTTCATCTGTGATTAAAGTGTTGTAAATTGTATTTGTTCCCGACACGAAACACACAAAAACTGTTTTAAAGAAGTTTTTCTGAGCGAAAATAAAAAATGCTTTAAAATTGCAAAATTCATGTGAATTAAAATAATTACTTTAAGCTTAATCACTCTAAAAATCTCTCAAAACTTTATTTACTTTACACCAAATAGTGTAAAACTTTTGTTTATTTAACATTATACCCGTCGCATATTGTCTGTATCTCATAAGAAAGGAAATTCAAGAAAACTCGTTCTGATAACAGCCGTGTTCGATTTGACTGAAGCATTTGATACAACGAAAATTTTAATACAATTGTTGTTGTTTTTTCAATTGTTTTAGTCACACTAAACGTACCAAACATTCAATTTACATTGTATCATTTTTATTGCAACAATTATTTATTTTAATAAGGAAAAAATTTCAAAATGTCGTTTTAATTCTATTTCTTTGCTCGTGCTTGTGGGCACACATTATATTTTGCGTTTTTCCGTCTAGATGCGTACATGAATAAATCAGAAGGTATTCCGACGTTAGCTGACCACCACATACAGTTGTCCAGATGTGAGAAGTATGGATTCTCCAAATCTACCACATCCTTGCAGCAATTTTCCTTGTTCTTTGTTGACAGTCATTGCAAAAGCGAGTCGCACTGGAAACTAAACGTTTGAATTCAAATGCCATATCTGTTGGGATCATTGAAATGCGTAGCAACAGTACATCTCCCTCTTTGAATTTTCCATTCAAAATTGATTGTAGCTTCAATGACTTTGTTCATCATCTTTTTCACCAAAAATTTTTAAAAACATTTGTGCTATTTCAAAATATTTGAAATATTTTTTAATAAAATTTGTTGTGTAGTTGGAATTACAATATGTCTCACAACAACAAATAAAATCCTTTAAGACCTAGGTTCCACACCATCATGTTTTTTAAGATGATGGACGCAAATTGCTAGTGCTAGAAGCATATACCAAGATCATGTAAACATTGTTTTGCTGAAGGATTAAACCCGGCACATTTAATAGTTATATGGAAGCTCATTTCTCCAAGTAAACGAAAAAGTTCATTTTTTTAAAAAAATATAAAAAAACAAAAAATTTGCGTCCATCAACACCTTAGAAAGCATGTTGTTGTGGACTTTATTCTTCAAAGGTTGTCATGAGTTGTTGTTACTTACATTGTAATTCGTACTACCCAACACATTTTATTTTAAAAGAAATAACGTGTCATCATCAAAGAATATTCTATAACTAAGACTAAGGGTGCTATCGTTGATTGAAAAAAGTTCATCCGCCAACATCCCTAAGATATCACTTTGGCTAGTGATATCTCACTACTATTGCCAGTGGTTTACGATAACTCAAGCTAACTCATATGCAAATAGCAGGAATCTAAGTACGCTGGGTTGTCACTCCCATAGATCAAAAATTTAAAATTTTACAAATCTTCCTGCGGGAGTATATATTTAATTCGTTATTGAATTCTTTAATTATAACTATAAAAACATTGATCAAAGCAAACTACGCTCATAAACCGATATTTAAACAAAAAATCAAATAAAATATTTAGCATCAATCACCAATCAAAAAATAATACACGACAATTTGAAAAGCAAATCGTAGTGTATTTGCACAAACTTCGACGTTAAAAACAACGTTCTAAATACAAATACAACACCATCTATTGGATAACCCAAATTTATGAGGCGTATATCAGACTATCAAATATATTGGTCAATAAAAAAAATATGACATGAATTGGAGAGTGCAAACGTTGTAAAAAAATAGACTTCGCTACCTAGTTTTTCATCCAGTTTTGATGACAATTTTTTTTAGCTCTAATCGTTATATTTTAATTAGCAATACAAATAAGAGTATTTTTCAATTTGATATTGATTTTTGTAAATTAACATTAAAGATCAATGAAAAATTTAAAATAATAAATAAATAAATTTAAATTATTGTTTTCTTTAATTTTTACTCTTATATTTATTCCAACTTTATAAAAACCAATACAACAAATTTTTTACAGGTTCCGAATTCCGATACTTTTTAACACTTCTATAATTAATATATAACCTCCACAATAGTTATTTAAGTATTAAGGGCAGTAAGAGTGTTTTACCGATTGAGGATATATGTTTTGAGATCGAGACGAAGTCGACATCTCTAATATATCCGAAATCGGTAATACTCTTAATGCTCAAAATGCTTATTACATTTTTTGCACGATTAATAAAAATTCAATCAAAACTATTTAAATAATAAAATTCATTCACAAAATTCAAGTTTGAATGTTTTAAAGAAAATTTCTTAAAATGTCATTTCAAAATAGTAAGCTTTGCGTTTCATCATAATAATATAGGTTTTTTTGTTGCAAAACTAAATTCCATCGAATATATTTTCAAAATTAAATGCTTTTTTAAAATCTTTTAACTGCAATATTTTTAAATGAATGTTATTTAAATTTGAAGCTAGTGAATAGACGTACACAATTATTTAACTAATAATCGTTTTTATTCACACCATGAGGTCTCCTTTACTGGTAAGTAATTACTTACCGGCTGCATGATCGGTAAGTAATTACTTACCGACCAGTGATTTGTAAACGAAACTTCCTATGTTTATTTACGAATCAGCGAACATGCAAAATCGCCTGATCGTGCAAAAAATTATTAATAACCTTTGGTAACGTATTTGACTTAGCATAATATGCTTTTCGTTTATTATCAAATAAAACAAAACTTTCTTTTCTAAAACATATTTGATAGTGTAATACTGGCCTTACACGAAGTTCAAGTTTACTATCAATTGAATAAATTAATTTACGCTGCCATCTGAAAGTTGGCATATAAACCATTCATATTTAACATTTAATTCGCAATTAAAAAATATCTAGGGATTTAATCAAGATAATAACTATCCTATCTCTCAAGCTGGACCATCATACACACATTGTACAAAATTTCATTAAAATTGGTTACATTGTTGCGGAGTTCATCGCGGACAAACATCGTGACACGTGATTT
This sequence comes from Diogma glabrata, assembly GCA_963693315.1. NCBI lineage: Eukaryota > Metazoa > Arthropoda > Insecta > Diptera > Cylindrotomidae > Diogma > Diogma glabrata. Next base: position 209,950,382 of record OY856187.1, read on the forward strand.
TTATATATATAAGATATATATATATATATATATATATATATATATATATATATATATATATATATATATATATATATATATATATATATATATATATATATATATATATATATATATATATATATATATATATATATATTTCTTCTATCTTTTATATATATAAAAATTATATGTATGTTTGCAGCACTAAAACGCAAGAACTCGTGAACCAAATTTAATAATATTTTACAAGTATGATATATGAGTTGTTAGAATGGTTTTTGTTTAGGTTTGTTACCGGTAGGTGGCGTTGGTTTGTCTTAAGGGGTTCTGCCTAACTTGGTTTGCAATTGTATGTAATACATGTTTCTTCATCTAAGAAAGATAGTTGATAACATCGATTAAAAGCTCAAAATTACGAAATGGAATTCGCAAAAATAATATACAAAGAAGCATAGCTTATGTATAATCAAGCATGGATAGCAATTATGATAAACAAACTAATTAAAAATGTGGCCCTTAGCCGGCAACACCTTTGCAATAGTGATTTGCAAAGAGTTACAATGCATTAATACCAATGAACTTTTAATATTTGCCCGCCCGCAGGAACATATGTAAAATTTAAAATTTTCGATCTATGGGTGTGACAAAGCCGCGTACTTAAGTACCTGCTATTGGCAGATCAGTTAACGTGAGATATCGTATACTACTGACAATGGCAGTAAGATACCACTTATATTAAGGGAATAAGTGATATTTTAGGGGTGCTGGCGGATGTGCTTTTTTCAATCAACGATAGTACCTTAGGTCTTAGTTATGGAATATTCTTTGACGATAACGCTCTATTTTTTTAAAAATAAAGTGTGTTAGGTAGTAGGAATTACAATGTGTGTCACAACAACACATAAAAAGGTGTTGATGGCCGTAATTTTTTTATTTTTTTAAAGGATGAACTTTTTGCTTGCTTGAACAAATGAGCTTCCATATAACTATTATATATGCTGAATTGAGGTAAACAATGCGTTACCTGATCTGGGTATATGCTTCTAGCACTAGGATATATAGGAACCTAATTTTAGCTTTGTTCCTGCAAATTAGGAAAAAAAAAGTATATTATTTTTATTTCCTCCATCCTATCATGAAATATTACCCTATGTCGTACATTATTATGTGAAAGGATTTTTCATTAAGTTTTCCATTCTTTAAGAAGAATATAAAAAAATTGCGTCCATCAACGTCTTAAAAAGCATTATGTTGTAGAACCTAGGTCTTAAAAGGTTTTTATGTGTTGTTGTGACACATATTATAATTCCAAATATGTCACATATTTTGAAATTGCACAAACTTTATTGAACTTCGGTGAAAAAGATGATAAACAATGTCATTAAAGTTACAATTTTGGATGGAAAATTCGAAGAGGAAGATGTAGTGTTGCCACGACAGATAGGCCACATACTTCAATGATCCCAACAGATTCAAACGTTTAGTTTCCAGTTGAACAAAGCACACGGACAGTTACTGCAAGTATGTGGACTACCTAGTTTTGGAGCATCGGTTCTTCCCACATGGACAACTGTATATGGCTGGTGCGTTAGGAAAACCTTCTGATTTATTCGTGTACGCACCGGACGGAAAAACAAAAAATATAGTGTACCCATATACGATATGCGATATAACGAAAACAACCGGCACTCTCACGGTCGCATTTGTAGAGACAGATCAAAAAACCTTTTCTAAAAATGTGTGTTTTATTAATATCTTGGACAAGTTCCTAAATCATCCAAATCCGACACATGGTTATGAAACTAGAGGCTTTATACTAGAAAAAAAGTCTGTTTTTTAGATCGGTTATAACGGCCGTTTGGATACTAATTTTTTTTAAAAATACATAAATTTAGAATCTTTAAAACCTTTTTGATCAATTTCGTTAAAAAGTAGATCTCTGGTGTTAGAGGTTTCTGAGTGAGCGGCTAGAACAAAAAAGCTTGTAAAACACAAAATGCGTTTGAATCAACCGGCACTCTCACGGTCGCATTTGTTTAGCCAGATCAAAAAGCATTTTTTAAATGTGTGTTTTATAAATATCTTGAACAATATCGGAAATCAGCAAAATCCGACACATGGTTAAGAAACTAGAGGCTTTATACTAGAAAAAAAGTTGGTTGTTTAAATCCGTTATAATGACCGTTTGGATACTAATATTTTTAAAAACTTCATAAATTTAGAATCTTTGGAATCTTTTTTATTAATTTCTTTTAAAAATAGACCTCTGGAATTGAAGGTTCCTGAGTGAGCGGCTCTAGCAAAAAAGTTTGTAAAACAGAAAATGCTTTTGAAACAACCAGCACTCTCACGGTCGCATTTGTGAAGCCAGATCAAAAAAAATTTCTAAAAATGTGTGTTTTACTAATATCTAAAATACGTTTGTCAATCAGCAAGATCCGACACATGGTTAAGAAACTAGAGGCTTTATACGAAAAGTTGGTTTTTTAAATCCATTATAACGGCCGTTTGGATACTAATATTTTTAAAAACTTCATAAATTTAGAATCTGTGGAAACATTTTAATCCGTTTCTTTTAAATATAAACCTCTGCAGTTAGAGGTTTTTGACTTGTCGGCTTCAACAAAAAAGTTTGCGACAATCTCCAACAACAACAATTTGCAAAAACCTTATAACTATCAATGAAAAAAAAAATAAAAAGATTTGAATAGAAGAAATTAATTTTTATTTCTTAGTTAAATAAACTATTTTGATATTTTGCAGTAATTGCACGACATATGATATAGAGTAGGTTTGCCGTGTATTTTTCATATAGTGTCATACATTGTCACACATATGTTATGTGGTTGATTTGATATTTGTTTTTGCAAAATTGCATGGATGTAGTTTTGCTTATATGTAGCTAATTTTCTTTTTAAAATTTGTTCGATATCTGTTTGTAATTAGTTTGCTTTGTTTAAACTAATCTGATCCATTAGATTCTACTTGTACACAAAACTGTCTGATCTCGAAATCTACCTATTTCTAGCGGATATCCTGCCGCTCGGACTTTTTTAGATTCTTATAGCCTTTTTCCTAGAACAAAGCAAACGGTTGCCCTAGGCACCACAACAACCATATTTCAAGCCGAAATTTTTGCCATTAGCAGTTGCGCTTTGCTATGTGGTGAAAGAAAATATTGAAATATATATTATCTCTGACAGCCAAGCAGCAATCTTGGCACTAAAATCTACGCGCTTTGATTCCAAACTGCTATGGGAATGCTACCAAAATCTACTAAAACTCTCCTGCAATAATAAAGTAACACTTGTGTTGGCACCTAGCCACACAGGAATACAAGGAAATGCTATCGCTGACGCTTTAGCAAAGCAAGGGGCCGATGAAAAGTTTGTTGGACTAGAACCATGCTTCGGAATGGCCAAGAGTTCGCTCAAAAGCACAATTCAAACATGAGAACAGGAACAAAATGCTAAATTATGGAGAAGCAGAGAGGGACTAGTACACCCCAAAAAGTTTCTAGGTAACCTTCCTGTTTCACCCTTAAAACCAATCGACTTAAACAGAGAGTCTCTAAGAATTTTAACGTGGTGCGTTACTGGACATGGTCCTTTAAACCACCATCTTAACAAAATGGGCCTTGTTGTTTCCGACAGATGTAGATTCTGCTACTCGGACGTGGAAACGATGGAACACGTCATCTGCAGCTGTCTTGAACTCTCTTGGCACAGATACAACCAACTTGGTAATAGAACACTAACACTTCCATTACCACAAAACGTCACTCCAATTGAGCTAATTAATTTTATTAAAAGTCTCAACTTGGATGACGGAATACAACCAGTAACGGCTCAGACGACGACTGACTAATAAAACAATCATGGTAATCACAATAGACCTTCAGGTCGCAGTGCTACTTGAACTGCAAGTCTCAAGGCCTTTCAATAAAAAAAAAAATATAGCCTTTTTTTAACTTCATTTATATGTATAATTTATCATGACCCATGCACAAAAAATATTCAATTTTGTTCTGAAATAATACAAAATAAACTAACTAAAAAATGTCTATACGTTACACATACATCTAAAAAATATGTTTCATTCTTCCAAATAGTAAATTTCGCCTGCGAAAATATTTGTTGCACGCGAAAAACTAAATGTTACACATCAAAACGATTATAAAAAATCAAAATACAAACTAAATCACGCCATCTTAGTAAGATTTGTATTAAAATACTTTACTAAACACTAGAGTGTTTAAGGTGTGGAGAGGCGAAAATATCCAATAACCCACCACATCCTGATCTGCAAATAAGCCTCAACAAAAACCTCCGCTTGATTGACGCCATTCGCAAAAAACATTGAACATTGCCATATGCCAAAAAATTAATTAGTGTTTCTGATTAAATTTTTTTTAATTTTTTTATAGAGTTTTTTCTTTAAACTTCAAATCGTTGTATTGCTGGCTGCTGCATGGCTTGCTGCATGGAATCTGTCAAATGATAATTAGAAATCAGTAATTATGTATTAAACTCTACTGCAAAAATAATAATAATGCAAATATAGTAAAGAATAACTTAAAGACAACGCAAAACAATCTTGATTTGCAAGAAATAACAATTTTTTAAAGTTTTCGAAAACCAACTCAGCTGATCACAAATGTCAAGTTATTTTCGGGAAAAAGGTCTTGGAGTTTTATATTTCAAGATGGCATTTAGAGTTTTTTAAATTTTTTTATATTGAGTTTTAATTTCAAAATGGCGTTAAACGTTCACGATTTTGTCTGTGCTCAAAAACAAGCGGGCTTACAATATCAAAGGTTTTGCCTCAACCAATGAAACTAAATGAATTGATGAAATTACAATGGTGATGAAATTTGAGGGCGGCACCAAAAAAGTTTGAATAACGAACTTTTTTATAAGTTGAAATTTTTTCCTTTGTTATCACAAATATTCCCAATGTATGTTTTCTTTGAAAATAGGCATAAATTACCTTTTTTTCTTTTGGGTGTAGTGTTTTGTTTCAAATATTTAATCTTAGGGTTTCAAATATTTATTTTTAGTGAAGTAGTAATTTTAGGCCTTGTTATTTCAATAGCAAAAATAGCCTGCCTAGCGAACGATTTTTGATTCGTAAAATTAGTACTTTTAGGTAAACTCGTACAAAAAAATATTTATTGGTGCTACAAGCTAGGAATGGAAATGCTTTGTGCATAAGGAGTTAAAAAGAAAATAACGCCTTTGAAAAAAATTGATTATCAATTATCATGATTGGATTTTACTTGAAAAAACTGCATCAAAGAGAAAGAATTTATTTACTTGTGTTCGTCTAGCTCCTTGGTTCTCAAACTTTTTGAAGTCGGGGAACACTAAACTCTGATATTTTTTTAGGCGGAACATATATACAATACAGCATAAACTTTAAAACAGGGGGCACGGGTTGCTAACCTCTTTGAAACCAAAGGAGCAATAAAAACAGAATAATGTTCGCAAAAACAATCCATTATTATAGAGCAAAAAGGAAACGGAATCGTGTCGCAGCGTGTTCTTGGCAACCCTCTGCCTCCAAGTGCTAATTTTAGAAAATAATATGTGGGTAGTTCTACAAACATGGGAATTTTGGATGGCTCGGCTTATTTCGTATATTAATATAAAAAAAAATGTTTTTTCAAATGAAATTTGTAAACCTTAACTATGTCTAGCAGGTCACCCAAAATAAACCCGTTTCGAAATATTTTTCTTTCAAAAAATATGATGCAAAACGTAAAATTATCAGTCCCCTGGCGTGTCTATCTTTGAAAGTCAAAGCTGGTAAACTAAATAATCAATGATTCTAAGTGTGTAGAGACAAATTTACACTGCAGTTATAATTTTGAATAATAATGCGTTAGCAATGTGTAAATAATCATAAAATTACTCTATATTTTATATAAGATATATCCTATTAAAGTTTGTCCCCCGAATTTTTATCATTCTCCAGTCCAATCAAAACACATTGAAAATAAAGGAAATTCATATTTCTATCAAGTTATCGCTCAACACAGGAGTTAATTAAAGTTCAATAAATATAATGTTGCAAGTGTTTTTCTTAGTCCGAGGTTTTATCAATCAAAACAGTCATTATTGGTAGCAAGATCGTGTTTTGTTCAGTCAAATTATCAGTCCCCTGGCAACTATTTTCGTAAAAAGTATTTTAATTACAGGTAATTTTACAGTCATATACGTCGTGAATATGTAGTCCCTTGGTATAGAATTCGTTTATTTTTTTTATAAGACGTAATTTTGTCATTTTTAAGAGCAATACTGATAAGTTATCAGTCTCCTGGAAGTTTTAAAAGCGAAATTTGACCTAGATAAATATTTATTTCGTATTTTGAGATAATATTGACATAATTTTGAGTTAATTTAGGAGTAAGAAGAATATTTTTTTAATTTTGACTCATGCATTTTTTTTTTACTGGCCACATTCAGAAAAGTTGAAAGATCATCATCAACTTTAACTAAACTACTTATACTAAAACCACTTATACAGAACTTATACGCAAAAAACATGTCGTGTCGCAATTAGCCCCATTTTCTTCCTTTGTGTGTAGAACTACCCATGTATATAAATAAAATATGCACCGATATTGATTGATGCAAATATGTTTATTGAAAGCACAATTAAAATTACAATACTTTTAAAAAAATCTCAAACTTAATGCGATCCATGAGCTTGAAGATCTTTACAGATCTCAGCGATATTGGGACGAATAAATGATAACGCCACACGCGTTTTGTCTTCTAAATTCCATAGTCTCTCGCGTTTGCTTGTCTTTATATTGACCATAGTTGAAAATCCTGCTTCGCAAAGTTATGACGTGGAAAATAACAATAATATGTTCAGGGATTTTTTGCTTATACTCGGGTATTTATCTTTAACTGAGATCCAAAAATTTTCAGGAGTGTTTTCATGGAACTGTAATTTTAATCCACGATCTGAAGAAGGCGACGTCAATTCTTCTTCTTTATTTAAAGTAAAACTAGAAAATTCGGAAGACATAAACGGCTTTCTTATTCAATCATATTGTTCATATTGTGTGAAACAAAAACTTCATACATTTTTTATTTATTTATGTGTAAAAGGAGAATTTTAATAACTGCAATAATATTTTATGTTTCCAATCCAAGACGTAATTTTAACCCGAAAGATATTTTTATTCATACAAAGCCGAGAAACGTGTAAATTTTACGTACGTGTATATTTTACATTGAATTGATTTTTATTTTCAAACAATTTTTAATTGAATTGATTATTTAATTTTTTCGCGGAACACTAGAAAGTGCATCGCGGAACACGCTTTGAGAACCACTGGTCTAGCTCACTGTATAAGTGAGATAAGTGATGCCTTTTTCATTTTATTTTGTTAAATTTAAATTCAATTTGTTTTGTGAAAGTAAAATGATTCCAATATCAATCAGATGTTTCAGTATAAATACAATAAATTATATAATAAAATAATTATATGATATCTGGTTTGTATTTAACTTGAATAAATACAATGTTACGTTATTAGTTGTAAAAGTATCTTCTTCTTGCATCACCCAGTGAAATAAAAAACGATCACAGATCCATTATCATAGTATCGATAGAAGAAATTTAATTTTGTGAGCTTCTCTAGCTACAAGAAAAGTATCAAATTAAATTCGCAAAAGAGATTTTTTTACGGAAATAATAAGTTCAATTGATCTTGAAATTATCTTTTGAACTTTATTTTGATTGATTAATTTATTGATTAGTTATTTATTTTTAATTTAGAAAGGAATATGTTTTTAGAATTTCTTATTGTGTATATTGATGAATTGGTTTTTAAAATAAACTTAAAGATGAAGTCAAATTTAAAAGATGAATGTTTAACATTTTTTATAGTCCGATAAAATAATTGTCGGTTTTGAATATTAAGGCATACATCATTAACTGGTCTGTTGCACATGCATATGCTATTTTCTACCGTGGTCTCAACCATCAAACCTTTCTACCAGGTGTAAGCTTTTAGATATTTCTTTCAAAGCATAAACTACAAAAAAAATAAAAGTCACTTTTACAAAAAATTTATAAATATACAACAACAAAATTTTCTGATAAAACTACAATTTTTCCCTTCAAATCCAAAAATAATTTGTAAATCAAATAAATTTTTGGATTTTTCAAATAAATTTTTTTGTAATCTACAATATTTTTGGTAAACTTACAAAAAAAATTGTGAGTTGTATATTTATAAAAAGTTTGTAAGATTCACACTTAGTTTACACAAGTATCTAATTTGCTACGTATCAAATTTGTTGGCCATTTTCACCATCATACTTTTTAAATTTGATACGGTGATGTAAACTCTTATTAATTTGGTATGACATATTAATTTTTGGCGCGTCTCTTTCATTGTTAGTTTTTTGGTTAGAAAAAAAGAATTTCCATAATGATTTTTTTATAAAAAACTGTAAACATTTATTATATTCTTGCGAAAAATTCTTTTACTTCTAATTTCAGCAAAAAAAACCACATGAAACATAAATATATATTTATAAAATAAGTTGATTTATTTTTACTAGGAGGGCCCGTCGTGCTTCGCTACGCTTATAAATAAAGTTTTTGCCTAGACATTTTGTTGACGTAGAAGCAATGATTTCAAAAAGTGGTAATGAGAAATGCTAGCATATAATTTTTAATTTTTCTTTTTAAATATATGAATGAAAAATAATCAAAACTCTAGCTGATCAGTTCGGATATATGAAAAAATAGCGATCAAATAAGTTAGTGATCAAATAAGCTTACTTGAAAACAAAATATCAAAATTTCAGATTTTTAAAAATCAAAAATTTAAAAATCAACAAAAAAATGTACGTTTTCAAAATAATAGCCCTCCTACAATAAAAAAACAAAGAAAAATATTACGTCTATCGACCCCTAAATCAATTCATAAACTAAATTCTCTAAACTTCAAAGGAAATGTATAAACTAACTAAGAGAAAATAAATATAAAAAAAGAAAAAAAGATTTAAGTTTTAAACCATTACCAAAACTACGTGAAAATGCCTCAAAAATTCAACCGCGCATAACGCCGATTGAGAGTACACAAAAAATAAAAGCAGAAACAACTTTTTTCCTTTCGTCAATACCAACAAAATATCAAAATTTCAGATTTTTTAAAAATCAAAAATTTAAAAATCAACAAAAAAATGTACGTTTTCAAAATAATAGCCCTACTATAATAAGAAAACAAAGAAAAATATTACGCAAATATCTTTATATCAATAAACAAAATAATCGAAATAATATCGAAAACCGTCCTTGTTCAAAGACAAAAGACGACTGAAATGAATGATTTAAAAAAGAAAATACATTTTTTCGATAGCTAATATATAAAAAAGAAAATATCATTCATAAAATATCATCATAAATATCATTCATAAAATATCATTCATAAAATCAACATTATTACGCATATTACGCATATAATCTCTTTTATTCCGACGACTCGAAAACCATCCTTTGTTCAAAGACAAAAGACGACTGAAATGAATGAGAAAAAAAGTTTAGTTTTTGTTGTTTGTTGTTCGCTAATATATAAAAAAGAAAATATAAAAAAATAAAATAAATTTTTAATTTCGTTTTTATATGTATGTAAACTTATAATGCATATGTATATAAAAAGTTTTCCGTATATAATAACTTTTTTATTTATGATCCGATTTGTGTGAATCCGAATCCGATTATAGGTTACACTAATATCAGTTAGCTGTGAAAATTTGAAATGAATCCATCTGCGAATAAAAAAGCCTTAGGCTCCACAAAGTTTTGATCTAGCGTATTAATATATAAGAAGATTTTAAATGTCGTACCAAATTTTAGTGTTCACACCGTAAAAATAATGCCTATTTGCTACGTACCTAATTTGATACGTAGCAAATCATCCTATCAAATATTTGGTACGTACTTTTTTGATAACTTTTTACATCGACCGTAGTCGACCTAATAAGTATAGTACGTACCTATTAGATACTGGTGTAAACATACTATTAGTTAGTTTAGTTTTGTTAGTTTTTTTTAGTGTTGTCTCAGCTAGATCTAATCAATGTATTTACCTGCTAAGCTCTTGCTCGTATACGTTGCCGGTATAACCAATGCAAATCTGCGGCGACGCGGTGCTGATGAATGCAAAAAACTTTGTTTTGTTCTCAAGAAAGGAATAACTAAACAATAAATAATATATCACATAATAAATGTAACAATGGCCAATATGTCATGATAGGTAAAGAAAGAGGCGAAAAGCAATTTTTCTTCTAAATTTGCAGGAGTAAAACTAAAATGCAATTGTCAAAAATTCAGTTTGTTGAAAATTCCTTGATTACGTGATGCACCCGTCTTCGTCAATTTTTTAGGCACACATATAGAGTTATATAAAGACTCGATTCTTCGAGCAAGCAATAACGTGGCATCATCAAGCACATTCCAAAACAAAGATTGTGGGTGCTACCGTTGACTTAATAGAGTTTGTCCGCCAGCATCCATAAGATATCACCTTGGCAAACGATATCCCACTACTACTGCCAATGGATGCGATTTCTCAAGTGAACTCGTATTCCAATAGTAGAAGCTGGAGTACGCGGGGTTGTCACACCTGGGGATCAAAAATTTTAAAATAGTTACAAATGAACAAATACTGATCCTTTCATGCGTACCGTACTTTTTCGATATCTGAACAGTATTTCTGAGGGAAAATACTCTATTAAGGGAGGCTTAGATACTACTTTTTTGACTGTCAGCTACATCTATTCTCTTTTCACAAACCTTCAGGGAAATGTTGACGAAGTTGTAATAAATTTTCGATTTAAATTGATAAGCGCCTCTTTGTTACTCTTAACAAGTTATTACAAGTACTAATTTTAGTTAAATACAAATATTCTTAAAAGCAACGTTCACGTTTTTTAAAAGAGGTTAAGACATTTTCAACTGATCATCGGCAGTTTCTCGTAAACTTTTGCTGTTGATGATTTTAGCGTTATCAATTGAAGCATGAAATGTGTTAATATTGAGTTGAGATGTTTCACAAAACTCTTCATTTAGCGTTAAGCTTTTCTCAAACACTCAGTTTTTGTCAAAAAACGACACTTAACCTGCAGACATCTTATGTTTTCTATAATTGTTTCTATTATTCTTAAGTGGTTGAAATTTAAAAACTTTTAATAAAAGCTGAAGAACTTTGCTGAGGCTAAATGAAGAGTTTTTCTGAGATGTTTTTTCACTAAATTCAACTTTTTATCAAAATATGTAATTAAGGTTTAAGGCTTAAGCAATAAACAAACTTAATCAAAAAAGCGACCACAGTAACAAATATCCAAATATCAATTGAGCTTACAGAAAGTAAAGCAATTATTACACCATCACCCAATTAAAAAAGCTATAAACAAAATTTAATAATAAGCCAACGAATTAAAGATAAATAAATTAACAGTAATTCTACTTTCATAAAATCACAAATTTGAAAAATAACCTTAGATTAAAAAACATATAGATTACAGTAATATATTAATTTATTTTTACTGGACTAATTACATCACAGCCCACTCCGCTGTCATTTCTTTATTTAATTGTTTTTTTTTTTTGTTTATTTTTAGGAAAAAATACTATCCTTTAACCTTCAAGAAATATACAATATAAGTTCAATTTTCATTATCTTTGAATTCTGTAATGCTTGATCGTTCAATCTAAGATGAAATCAATATCTTGCATTACACTTTTAACACTAGTTGTGACAATTAATTCAAGTGAATTAAGGGAACAGATTAGGAGACGTCGTCAACTTTATCGTGAACAAGTTCTTCCACATGCTGGTGGTAAAATTCCAGACTCAGCTTTTGAGGTTGATCGTTTAGCATTGAATAAATTACAAAAAGAAGGAATAGCAATTCCAGATGGAATTTTATTTGAACATCGTGAACATCAAGTATATCCATATAATCAAAAAACTAGAAGACCAACATTTTTGGTTAAACTAAAGCCATCAAATCGATATACACCATCTTATGGCGAGTACCATGATGCACAAACATCAATTGAAACAACATATGCAATTCCACAAATATCAGGATATAAATTAAGTATTCCATCAAAATATCCAGTGGATCCGGTATACAAACAAACGCTAGAAATTCCGCATCCCAAATTTCCAGGTAAAATAATAAAGAATTTGTATTTATTATTTTATACTTATATCGTTTTAATTTATTCATTATAGAGTATAGCCAACCCTTATTAAATAACTTCTACCATCCACCACCACCACTACCATATGGCGGACTTCAAATAAATCCATACACATACGGATTACAAAATAATCACCAGCCTCTATCGTCATACTGGTCGGGTTTACAAAATAATTTTCTACCAGCCCCTCTTTTCAATGATTTCGGATCATTCTACAATGATTTTTCGCATATACGGACAACTAGAAACTTAGATATTCCAACAAATGTACGAAAGAGTGTTGCAATCAAAACAATTGCACAACATTAAATAACTTTAAATGTTTTTTTTACTATAATTTAGAAGAAATGAATGAGATGAATTATTTATAAGATTATTGTTTTTATAAACATAATAAAAATAATAAAAAAATGTTTGTTGTGTTTTGCGGAAAAGTTAAGTTTTAGAATTATACATATGGATCGCAGGATTATTTCGAGGGTAGAATGAGTAGCAGTAACAATTGCAGCAAATCTGTATTATCCATACATTTCTACGAAAAATCGTTTCTATAATTACGTAAAGTTTTAATTAATTTTACACCCTTTCATTTTCAATATATGTATTTCAATTTCTACATTTATAATTTTAGTTTCAAAATTATTTTCATAATTATAGCTAAAAATACTATAAAACGTATTTGATTATGTTACTGTTTGTAAGCATATATAAATGGGTTTAATCCGTAAACCGGCAATTAGAGACAATTATAAATTGCCCAATTCTATAATTTTCTACAACTGTTAAAAGTTAGGTAATTCAAATCTGAAACCTACAAAACAGCATGTCTAATCATTGGTCCTAGACATAGATTGGTGTTCTATTTTATAATTTATTCAATTCTTGTTTTCTACTGTATATCAAAGACTTAAAAGTATCATATGAGCAATATAGAAAGGCTCGCCCAGCTTTTCGATCGACTTGTTGCAGATATGTATGCATGACAAAATAGAGCGAAACTCTTGTCGAACTTTTAATAACTCAAAATCAATAGCATTTTACAGTTATGCCATTTGGGCTATGCAACGCACAATCAACCGTTCAACGAATGATGGACCGTTTGCAAAAAGGGCGGCACCGTCGGCATGGGCATGGATGGCATCGTCGACATGGGGAAATATTTTGATTACCACTTGAGGAATATGGTCTTGGTGGTCCTGGAAATATTACAAGCAGCTGGTTTAACGTTAAGCTCCCCAAAGTAGTAGCTTTTAGTAAAAAAGTGAAGCGTTTACGATGAAAGGTTAAGCAATTATGAATTGGCCGAAAAAGGATAAAGCAGTTGAGTAGGATGCTCAGAACAAACCGGTATCTTTTGATCTCCAAACAAAATTATTTATTGCTCTAATTCTGTGATTTTCATGATAAACGAAACGAATCGCTGGCTATTGTGGAATATGTAAAACATTTCCATAAATACCTGAACAGTCAGAAGTTTAGCCTAAGACCTGATCATGGTAGCATTGAGAGGCGAGAATCCACACAAAGAAGTCATGAGAAAATAAAGTGATACAAAATAGGCACTTCATTTGAGAGAATAGCAATGGATGTGGCCGGACAGTTTCTAAAAACTGATGACGAAAACAAGTATGTGCTAGTGATCATGAACTACTTCAGTAAGTGGCTAAAAGTGTACGTGATACCAGCACCGACGACCAACGCTTAAGCTATTATTAATAATTATCAATCAGAGACAGAACTTAGATCAGCTGTATCCAGGAATTTTGCCAGATCCTTAGTAAGCATAAAACGAGGACCAAGATTTCGCATTTACATACAGATGGCATAATGGAGAGGTTCAATGCCCCATTGGAAGAATTTCTGACGAAAGCGGTTAGTAAAAACCACAATGGAAACAACATATTCGTTTTTTATGGTGTGCAGATCAGCAGTGCATGAAACCGCGGCAATGACAACAGCCCAACATTAAGAAAATAAATCAAAGTTTAAAATTACATTCTATTTGAGCGCTCTTTCTCCGTCATAAAATTTTATTCACAATTAAAATTTTTTTACTTTTTATTTCGTTCTTACTCATAAAACTAAAATTTTTATTTGACTGCTTTGGAGACGGTCAAAGTTTTATTTTTTTCATTCCACATATATGCAGAATAAAAAAATTAAACCTAATCGACATCCTTTTTATTTATTTACATAATAAATATTATTTATTTATTTAATAATAATATTTGTTTGCATAATTGAACAAATTGATTGTATGTTTAATAGGACATTTTAAGTTTTAAGCAATTTTTTAAAACAGTTTATGATATTTTTGAAGATATCAACATGATACTTAATTTTTGCGACAGGTTATACAGCCGCTAGGTACCTATCGTGAAGATTTAGGAATGTAAATATTTTACAAATGGTGAACGCAACTCTTGAATCTGAGGAGACTTCCAAAATATTTTCGCAACACAAAGGACGCGTTTGCACGAGCTGTAGCAGAAACTATTAAAAAGTTTTCATCCTACTTCTTTATAGCATACTCCACCCGATTTGTGGTTTCAAACGCTTGAGGTTCAATTTAGTAGAGATGAAGTCATGACCCAAAAATGCAAATTAAAAACTTTTTGTCGCGCACTTTCTCTACAGCTGGCCCAACTTATAAGCGGTATCATCGCACATCCCGATCCCGATCGTCCATACGGCTCAATAAAACATGCGATTCTCTCTCAATTAGGACAAACTAACACTGATTTGTACCGTGTTCCATGGAATAGATCTTTACGATAAACGCCCATTCGATGTGAAGCAAAACAAAATTTTACTGATGACACACTGAGAGTTCTATGGAGCGAAAAACTTCCTCCTCGTGTGCAAACTGCTATCGCTGCAAACAGTTGTTGCAATCTCAATTTAAAAATATTGAACTTCAGAATAAACCTGTAATTTCAATTGTCGGCAATCAGTCAAAAACTATTTAACAAAACTAGGTTAAGATCTAGAACTTCTTCTCGAGGCATCTAACTCAAAACCTTCACAATTTTTTCAGGACGTCTGTTTCTACCACCATTGTTACGGTGACCTCGTTTTAAAATGCCATCGAGCTTGTTCGCGTTATTCAACTTTTATTTCTTTTTAAACAATCTAATTTTGTCGCCGTATATAGCGGAATCCGGTTATAACATAACTACCCTTTGATGGTTTATGATACCATCACAAATCTTAAATTTCTAATCAATACCGGCACCGAGGTATCAGTAATGCCAGCAACTTCCACTGAGAAGCTCAGTGTAAAATCAGACTTTACTCTAACTGCAACACATTCTACTACCGTGTCTACTTATGGAACGAAAACTTTAACGTTTAGTCTAGGCTTTCGACGTTCATTCGTTTATTCTTTTACTCTTGCCAGCGTCACTGTTGTACTGTTGACTTTTTGGACATATACAGTATTGTGATTGATTTCAATCAGACACGAATCATCCACCCACTCTCTGATATTTTGCTATCTGATGTTACATCGCCTATCTTTATTCCTTCATTGTTCGTTCTTATCAACGATGAATTATCTCGTAAAATTAACGAGTTATTATGCACGAGTTCGAAGAACTAACCCTTGACTCAGGACACTCTTCAGCTGAGAAATACAATATGACAGATGGGATAGTAACATAATGACCTACCTGATCCTGCAAAACACGCAGACTAGCAGCTGCCAAACATAAATCTGCAAAGAAGGAATTTAAATTCATACTACAGTAAGGCATTTTAAACCCTCTAGAAGTCGATGGTACAGTCTTCTTCCCTTGGTCGAAAGAAATCAGGTGGTATTCGTGTTGGCGGTGATTACCGTGGCTTAAATAAAGTGACATTCCCTGACAAATACAACATTCCTTTTCTGCAGGATTTTTCGCAATAACTCGCAAGTTGTAGTTTTTTCTCGACTATCGACCTAGTGTGAGCTTACCATGAAATTCCTATTGCGCCGTTAAATATTCCTAGAATGCTATTTCTACACCATTCGAACTTTTCGAGTTCACTCGAATGGGATTCTGAAATCAATTCACAAAATTTGAAATTAATTTCTTATATCATACTATTGACGCCAACAGAATTAGACCAACGCAAGAACGAGATGATGATATATCCGATTTTTCCAGTCCTCAAATGGTCAAAAAACTTTGTCGATAACTTGGAATCAATTTCTATCTTTTCTACCTCACGCTGTCGGTCACGCCTCCAGTCACACTGACCGAGTCATTTCTTCAAGCTTTCAAACCTATTAAAGCAGTTCAGCGATGCTCGCTCATCCTTCTCTAGATGCCCAACTCACTAATTTGGTCAACGCTTCTGACAAAGCAGATGGTGCAGTCGTTCAACAACTGGTCACCGATTCTTGGCAGCCTATCTCAGTTTCACTTGTGTAAGACAAAACGCAACTCCTAGGAGCGCGAAATTTTATCATACTTACCTACGAATCACATACTTTTGATTTATGCATTGTCGCAACCAGATGAAAGCCAGAGAAAGCTAGACCTAGACAATTGAGACATCCGGATTTTATTAACCAGTTTACTACTGCCATCTGACATATTTCTGGCATTGACAATGTTATTGCTGACGCTTAGTCACGCATTGATGAAATTCAGTAACCTGTGAGCATCAATTATTTGGGAATTGCCGATGTTCAAACTAATGATTAAGATTAAAGAACATTCGGAAAAACAGCACAAATTTAATTACTGTAACGTTTCAATGAGGAAACTACATCCATTTATTCCAAAACAGTTTCGTCAAAAAGTTTTCGCGCAAATGCAGAGCATTTCTCATTCCGACATTAGCTCTTCTATTAAATTACTGACTGACGTAGTGGTCTGACCGTCAATAAATTAAAACAAAATTGCAGTACTGAGCAATGACTCGAAACTGTTTACACTGTCAGAAATCGAAAAGCTCACGACATACTCGATCTCACCTATATCTAATTACACCGGCACACAAAAAAAATTAAGTAGAATGTGCATTTGAGCGGACCTACCTACGGGTACGTATTTTGGTCCGCTGAATCCGAATTCGAGGTCAGTTTAACCTCTACACCCTCGAAATTTCGAGAAAAGTTAAAATTTTTTTTTAACTAAATTTATGATAAGGGGCGGAAAAATCGTCGAATTTTCATGAAAATTTCAGGAAACATGTATTTTATAAGTCTTAATATGGGATTTAATTTTTATGAAAAAATTTTAATTTTTTCGGCCACAATTGGCATTTTTCGTTAAAATTTGGCAAATGTGGTTTTTCGAAGTTATCTCGAAATTTCGAGGGTGTAGGGGTCAAACTGACCTCGAATTCGGATTCAGCGGACCAAAATACGTACCCGTAGGTAGGTCCGGTCAAATACACATTCTATTTAATTTCACCGGCACACAAAAAAAATTAAGTAGAATGTGCATTTGACCAAAAATACCTACGGGTACGTATTTTGGTCCGCTGAATCCGAATTCGAGGTCAGTTTGACCCCTACACCCTCGAAATTTCGAGATAACTTCGAAAAACCGCATTTGCCAAATTTTAACGAAAAATGCCAATTGTGGCCGAAAAAATTAAAATTTTTTCATAAAAATTAAATCCCATATTAAGACTATTAAAATACATGTTTCCTGAAATTTTCACGAAAATTCGACGATTTTTCCGCCCCTTATCATAAATTGAGTAAAAAAAATTTTTACTTTTCTCGAAATTTCGAGGGTGTAGGGGTCAAACTGACCTCGAATTCGGATTCAGCAGACCAAAATACGTACCCGTAGGTAGGTCCGGTCAAATGCACACTCTACTTAATTTTTTTTGTGTGCCGGTGTTATTAATAAACTCCAGAACGTTTTTCTGAAGTTTGTTTAAATATTATTGGACCAATGCCTTCATCTGAAGGACAACGGACTTGTGTAACTCTGATCCACAAATACACAAGGTGGCCCGAAGCACTTCCTTCCATTTCTTTTTTCTCAATGGACTAGATGTTCCACGTACTCGCCCGACTTATGCTTCTTGTCAGGGCCGGTGCAAGACATTTTTGCGCTCTGTTCAAACATGAGAAATGCGCCCCAGGACTTAAGAGTTATTTCAAAATTGTTGTGGTTTATCTTATCGTATTTTAAAATTTGTTGCATACCAATTATAATATTTGATTTTAAATTTGTTCTTCCTCAATTGAATTAAAACACTTTGTTTATTATTAAATATCTACATATTTTAGACTAGGCCCATCTTCATGATCATAAAACTATCAAAAATATTAAAATTATTACTGTTAGATTTATTATCCTGAAGATGGCCCTAGCCCGTAATTTGTATATCTGTGGGTTCTTCATCCATGACATTTGACATATTTCGTTTTGTATTTTAAAATAAAATGATAGCTTTTATTCGAAATTCTACTTTAAGATATTCAAATTAAACAAAATTTATAAAAACTAAAGTTTAAATTAATATTCAGGATTTTGTGAGCAATTAAACTCAAGTAACTATGGAATTAATTTGAATTTTTCCAATTCAAAGGTATGGTTGGAAATATCTCAGAAAAAAACTCAGTTTTTCTCGTTTACGTGTTTCGGTTGGGATTCGAACTCGTAACCTCATCAGTGCCAAACTGACGAGTTCAATTCCTTTGGCAAACACGATATTGACAAGTTGAAACTTCATCATCAGTTATCTTACTTAAGTTGAATTTCTCAATCGTCAATTAGACATAATTTTTTATGGAAATTTAATTTATTTTGAATGAAGATTTTTTGCATTGAATTTTCTTGACAGTACTATTGTGTGAATTCACAGAATGTGTAATATTTCTATTATAGTCAACATTCTAAGTCACGAGTGTATAGTCATTATTGATTGTTTCCAATCAATTCGAAAATCAATGATCGATACTTGGAAAATTATTGTCATATATGCGCGCTTGCATATTTGCCAACATTTTGGGGAATTTCATTTATTCAGGATTTTGTGAGCAATTAAACTCAAGTAACTATGGAGTGAATTTGAATTTTGACTCGTAACCTTTCAAATTAAGTGCCAAAATTACACATTCTATGAAGTCACACAATAGTACTGTCAAGAAAATTCAATGCAAAAAATCTGCATTCAAAATGAATAAAATTTCCATAAAAAAACTATGTTTAACTGACGATTGAGAAATTCAACTTAAGTAAGATAACTGATGATGAAGTTTCAACTTAGAAATATCATCGTCTTAGTGGCGTAGTGGCTAAACGTGTCTGCTAAAGGAATTAAACTCGTCAGTTTAGCTCTGATAAGGTTACGAGTTCGAATCCCAACCGAAACACGTAAAAGAGAAAAACTGAGTTTTTTTCTGAGATATTTCCAACCATACCTTTGAATTGGAAAAATTCAAATTAATTCCATAGTTACTTGAGTTTAATTGCTCACAAAATCCTGAATAAATGAAATTCCCCAAAATGTTGGCAAATATGCAAGCGCGCATATATGACAATAATTGACCAAGTGTCGATCATTGATTTTCGCATTGATTGGAAAACAATCAATAATGACTATACACTCGTGACTTAGAATGTTGACTATAATAGAAATATTACACATTCTATGAATTCACACAATATTACTGCCAAGAAAATTCAATGCAAAAAATCTTCGTTTAAATTAATGTTTTACAAAACAATTACATATTAGTATTTGTGCAGTAGTTTCTTCATAAAAATGAAGTGTTGCATTAAAATATGTACAAATAATCTTAAATAAACTGGTATTTGATCATCGAATTCCATATCAATGATTAGAATATTTTTACTAATACTATGCATAAAAAGGGTTTAGAATGATGTTTTAACAAAAATATAAAGTATTTGCTTTACAAAAACTGTTATTTTCTAGTTTAATTTTATATATTATTACCCTACGTAAATGTCATTTTCTTAATCCATCGTTGTCAAACCAAATTTCAAACGCTATCACAGCCGACTGTAAGGTTTTCTTAAAGTAATTCAATATGATTAAAATTTGTGTTGTATGGACAATTAAAAATATTTATATATGGAAATATAAGGAAATATTTTATTCAAACATGTTAAGCTTTTAAATTTATATGTAACATTTATTATGTCTTTTATTTGTTTTGAAAATATAAATATGCAAATTGTAAACAGTACCACCACCCAGCTAGAATGTAAACACTATACTAAAAATTAGATGCTGCATTCAAAATGTCTAGTTACTCTTCCATAGATATTTATTCAATGACTTAACACAAAAAGTAGCACTTCAGCTCCTAATTAAATAATATACTATTTGCCTTCAAATGGTTTTCTTTAATTTTGTTTTTATTGCATGGATCTAATTTTTACTATTTCATTCATTGCTTTTTAAATTTATCAATTACCAAAAAAAAATTGTCTAGTTGTTTTCCAAAGAATTTTAATATTTATTATCCATACTCAACATAAAAAAATATACACATTCAAAATATCATATATACACAATCATAAACATCCTGTAACTGATTTCGTTATTCTAATTTCAAAACTGTGCACACGTTTAATGTATCTGTGAATAGTTTTATTCAAAATTTCGTTAATACTTGTAAAAAATAATATTTTGGTGCACAGAATTTCAAAACTGTTCAGACTTTTCATGGTATATGTGCATTATATTTCAAAACATTGCAGCAATCAATAGTATGGGTAATATTTTGTGAACAAAAATTAAAAATGAACAGTAGCAGTACTAATACTTTTGTGTGTTTCGTTTCCTTATTTTTAATTTGTGTGTATTGAGTTTTAAAGTTGAAAAGAGAATACATGTTTTATATGTTTAAATTTGTATACATATAGTATATGGAGAAATGAATGAAAGCAAATATTTGAAACACTGGACAAAAAGAAAGAAATTTGATGTTCATAAAATATTATTTTAAACGGTTTAATTCAATTTGAAATTGATGTTGGTTTTTGCGCCCTTATTTTCGTGATAAATTGAGCGCTCTGTTTTACTGTGCACTTTCGTACAACGCAGGACCGGCCCTGCTTCTTGTACAACGTACAACTTTTCCAGCAGATTTTAAATCCACCTCTGCGGCATTAGTGTATGTGTCTACCTTACGCTTGCCTAGTAGCTATCCTCAAACTGCAGTTCAACAATCTTCGGCCTGTTACTTCTTCTCTTCACACTTAATGAGAACGTTTTTGTTTTAAACGATTTTGAAAGCTACTCACACATTTTTCTCAGAGTAGGCACGGTTCGAAGGTCAAATGTCAACAACCATACGATGGACCATATCTTCTTATTAACCAAGATGACAAAACTTTAACTACACTCAAAAAATGTTTGTAAATTTACAAAAATCTCCTTCGATTCAACATACATTTATCTTGGTTTTGATCCTACAAATTTTTCAATGAACAAATTGGTATCAGTTGAATTTTTTTTACCAACACTTTTTAACGAAAATTTTTTAACAAAACCACAATCCGACTGTCAAAATAACGAACATGTTTGTTAACTTTTGACATTTTATTTTATTAATTCTATCAAATATTTCCATAACTATGGTATACACAATCAGTTAGATTTTGTTATAATACTGTTACGATTGCAGAAAAATCTAGACGATTACAGAAAAATCTAGACGATTACGGTCACTTCTAGGAAAATCAAATCAACAAAATACTACACAGATTAATGAAATGAATATTGTTGTTGTTGTCTCTTCTTAGAAATAGGGTCAACATAAACGATTTTATGAATCAAATCAACATAACGTAAAATAATCGAATATTCTAATATTTTCTCAAGGTTTCTGGAAAGTGATGTCGAATTATCTAGAAGTATTGCAGAAGGTATATAAGAAAATTACTTCTTGTAGTTATTAATTAGTTTTATTTTAAACCTGCGATAGTGAAGTTAAAATTATAAAAGTGATATTTAAATTAGTTTTGTGTACAGTTATAAGTGTAATAAAGTTATAAGTTTTATTGAGTAGAAATATTTTGTGTATTATTTTCAACGTGTGAACTGGAAATTTCTACAATAAACCGTTGGAGTTCTGAAGCTGTTGAAAGAATATTCTAGTCAGGAATATTGTTTGTTGTATTGTTTTCCTGTTGTTGTGGAACAATTAAGGTGTTGAATACTTAATAAAACCTGGTGTTTGTGCTAACTAATCAGTGATCGAACTCAAGAAGAGATTGGGAATTGCGTTTATCGAATTGACAGTAAGGCCAATTCGAAGGAAGTTTGGAAAAACGTAACATTGGTGACATCGGCGGATTAGTTAGCTGTTAATAATGGTTTTATTAAGTGATTTGAAGGTTCTTGAGTTAAAGAAAGAACTAGAACAACGAGGATTGGCAACAACCGGCAACAAAACTGAATTGACGATACGGCTTCGAGAAGCTATGGAAGCTAGTGGAGTAGTTGTGGAAAGTTACCAGTGTGGAGTGATTAGTACAAATGCTGATTCAGTAGCAGTTGCTGAAGAGAAAAGTTCTGTTGCGGAAACAACAACCTCATTGCCACCTGCAAATTGTGATTTTACGCAGTTAATGGCTATGATGCAACAGATGAATTTGAATATGAATCAGAAATTGGATGTTGTAAACTCAAATATGGTTGCCAATAAAGACGAGCTGAATCAAAAATTTGATCAACAAAGCAGCAACATCAATCAACAAATGGCTGCAACTAAGGAAGAAATCAGTAGCAACATCAATCAACAGCTGGAAATAGTCAACAATAACATGGCTACAACCAAGGAAGAAATCAGTTTCAACGTCAAGCAAATAATGGACGAGAAACTTCTCGAAATATCTACTACGTTACGGGAGGAAGTAGGCAGAGTTCATCAAGAGGTGAAAGAGCTAGAGCAGAAAGTACTTGATGAAAACAAAAAGGTACTTGCAAAAGTAGATGATTTCGAGAAACGGTTGCAAGACGTTGAAACGACTAAAGTTATTTCCCAGGTGGTGCAGCAAGTAGCAAATATCAAACTAAAACCACCATCATACGATGGAACAACATCGTTCGGCATCTTCAAGTTCCAGTTCGAAACCGCAGCAAATCAAAATGTTTGGAACGCTGAAAATCGTCTAGCTGCATTAATAGTTGCTCTTAAGGGGAAGCAGCTGAAGCATTACAGGCAGTGCCAGAAAATGACCGGAAAAGTTATGATGAGGTGATGAATGCGTTGGAACGTAAATATGGCAGCGACCATAAAAAGGAGTTATCGAGTTAATATCGAGTTATATCGAGTTAAAAGGTCGCTTGCAACGCAACGGAGAAAGCTTACAGGACTATTCCTCGGCAGTGGAGAGGCTTGTACATTTGGCACACTCGAACACTCCACCATATTTTATGGAGAAAATGAAGATCGAGGCGTTTACTGATGGTATTCGTGATCCTGAGACAAGGAAAGCTGTAATGTTGTCGCCAAAACCAACATTCGCTGAAACTATTGCTTATGCCTTGACAAATGAAACTGCACAAGCAATTATAAAACCATCGATTAAAATACGCCGGGTAGAGTTGGCTGATGACAACGGTTATAAACCAAAACTACGAGAGAGTGTCAGATGTGACAGAATTCGATGCTGGCTATGTGGCAAGTTGGGCCATATTTCGAGAGAATGCCGAGATGTTAGAAGGAAACCAGCTAGATCAACATCGCCTATGCAGCGTCGTGCAGCAGAAGAACGGGTGCAGCAAGCTAGAGAGGACGATGGAGCAGCACCGAATCAGTTAAACTACAACGAGTCAGCCTAAAGGGGCGTAAGCTGGCTCACACAACCGATTGCCCCATAACCTTCATCCATGTTTCGAGATTGACAAGGGGAGGTGACAGCCTTACTGTTAGGGCTAATATTGATGGAAAAAGTTGTGTCATCACGTTAGATACGGGAGCAACAAATACAATTGTCCGCACTGATATTGTGAAAGGGAAACTAAAACCAGCAGGGAGATACCGGATGCAGACAGCTACTGGCGAAAGTGCAAGTATTAAAGGAAAGAAAGTGGTCAACTTTGAAATCGGGAATACTCACTTTCAACATGAAGTGGTTGTAGCTGACATTGTGGATGAAGTCATCCTGGGCATGGACTTCATGAGGCCAAATGGATTCGTTATTGATGCTGGCAAAGGAGTACTTACGTACGGAAATGTCGAGTTGCCACTCCAATTTAATGGTGAAGATTCAAATTGTGTTCGTCGAATAATATTAGATCACAGGGAAAAGCTGCCACCCCAATCAGAAACAATCATTTGGGGAAAATTGGAAGGAGGTTCTGGGTCACCCAGGTTGTGGGTTGTAGAAGCCAACAAAGAACATCAAAATTTCAAAGAAGTCGTTATAGGGAAAACTTTAGTTAGATCGGATGCTGATTACAAAATACCAGTAAGAGTTTTAAATCTGTCAGATACGCAGAAAACAATGAAAAAAGGATCAATCATAGGACAATGTGAAGAGGTAGCTAAAATAATAAAGTGCGAGCAGAAAAACATCAATTGCACGGTCAACACAAAACAACAAAAGGCAGAAATGGACAGAAGGGCTTTCAGAAGAACAGAAGAAAGCAGTACGTCAATTGTTGGAGCAACACAAGTCTGTATTCTGCAGTTCACCTGAAGGAAATGGCAGAACCAATATGGTGAAACATCGTATTGATACCGGAGCAGAAAAGCCGATACGTCAAGCACCAAGGAGATTACCATTGGCTAAAAGAGAGGAAGCTGATAAAATGGTAAGAGATATGAAAGAAGCTGGTGTGATTGAGCCTTCAGACAGTCCCTGGAGCTCACCTGTCGTGTTAGTTGGCAAGAAAGATGGGAGCTTGAGATTTTGTGTTGACTTCAGGAAACTAAACATAGTTACGAAGAAGGATAGCTACCCATTGCCTAGGATTGATGATACACTGGATACATTATCGGGCTCAAAATTGTTTTCAACATTGGATCTGCAGAGTGGTTACTGGCAGGTTGAAGTTGCGGATGAAGATCGGGAGAAAACAGCGTTCAGTGTAGGGAATGGACTATGGCAATTTAATGTCATGCCATTTGGGTTATGCAACGCACCCGCAACTTTCGAGAGATTAATGGAACGGGTACTAAAAGGCTTGCACTGGAAAACATGCCTTGTATATTTGGATGACATCATCGTCATGGGAAAAGGCTTTGATGACCACTTGAGGAACTTGGCGGAGGTACTGGAAAGGTTGCAAGAAGCCGGTTTAAAGTTAAGTCCCAAAAAGTGTTCACTTTTCAAGGAAGAAGTAAAATATTTGGGACACAAGGTTACGGCAATGGGAATTCATACAGATTCCGACAAGATTGCAGCAGTTATGAACTGGCCAAGACCAAAGAATCTACATGAACTACGAAGCTTCCTTGGATTGTGCACATATTACAGACGGTTTGTGCCAGGATTCGCCAACGTTGCCAAAAGTCTGCATGAGTTGACCAGAAAAGATAAGGCATTTGAATGGAATGAACCTCAAGAACAAGCATTTGTGGAGCTCCGAAGGAGATTGTGTACGGCTCCAATTCTATCCTATCCTATACCAAATGTTCAGTTTATTTTGAATACTGATGCCAGTAATGAAGGTATAGGAGGAGTATTGTCGCAGAAAATAGATGGTCAAGAAAAGGTGATAGCTTATTTCTCCAAAATTTTATCAAAGCCGGAGCGAAATTATTGTGTTACCCGGAAGGAATTATTGGCCATTATGGAATGCGTCAAACATTTTCATAAATACTTGTATGGTCAGAAATTTCATCTCAGAACTGACTATGGTGCGTTAAGATGGCTACTCCAGTTCAAAAATCCAGAGGGACAAGTAGCACGTTGGATCGAACGGTTGCAGGCGTACGATTTGGACATTGAACATCGAAAGGGTACTGCACATGGGAACGCTGATGCATTATCGAGACGACCCTGTCAAGTTGAATGCAAGCATTGCAGTCGTCAAGAAAATAAGGAGAACATCATCGATGTCCGATTACTACAAGTGCTACCTGACAATGAATGGACTGCTGAAGCCATAAGAAAAGATCAATTAGAAGATCCGGATCTTGCACCCATCATCGAGTTCAAGGAAAAGGGCTGCAAACCAGTATGGGGAGAAATTTCTGATAAAACTCCAACTTTGAAGGCGTACTGGACGCAATGGGACAGTCTCCAGTTAGAGGATGGATATTTAAAGAGAGTATGGGAAAGCTCAGATGGAAAGATAAAGCAATCCCTTACAGTGGTACCAAAAAGGAAAATAGAAGCAGTACTAAGGGAGTATCACGAAGGAACGAGTGGAGGTCATCTTGGGATCAATAAAACTCTTGCAAAAATACGACAACGGTTTTACTGGGCGGGGACTCGGCAATCAATTGTGGAGTGGTGTCAAAAATGCGATAAATGTGCGGCGGTGAAAGGACCCGCACGAAGAAGTCATGGAAAAATGAAGCAATACAATGTAGGTGCTCCATTTGAAAGGATCGCAATGGATGTAGCGGGACCATTTCCAACAACTGATAATCAGAATAAATATGTGCTTGTGATCATGGACTACTTCAGTAAGTGGCCGGAAGTGTGTGCGATTCCCAACCAGGAAGCAACCACAATCGCTGAAGCTGTGATAAATAACTGGATCAGCCGCTATGGAGTTCCTATGGAGATCCACACCGATCAGGGACGGAATTTCGAGTCAGCTGTATTCCAGGAAATTTGTCAAATGCTGGGGATTAACAAAACGAGGACGACAGCTTCACACCCACAGTCAGATGGGATGGTTGAGAGATTCAATGCTACTTTGGAGGAATTTCTAGCTAAAGTGGTCAGTAAGAATCAACGTAACTGGGATCAACACATTCCTTTATTTTTGATGGCATACAGATCAGCAGTTCATGACACCACGACCATGACACCAGCTCAAACTATTTTGTGAAGTGATTTAAGACTTCCTGACGACCTCAAATTTGGAGCGGTACCATCAACATCATTGTCTGCGCAAGAATACGTCAACCGAATCCGGGAGAACCTTGAGGATATTCACAAGCTTGTTCGGCAGAAGATACAACTGACCAGTGATAGAATGAAAGCCCGATATGATATACGATCTAATGATAAAGGTTTTGAAGAAGGACAATTAGTATGGCTACACAATCCACAACGAAAACGAGGGTTATCACCAAAACTGCAAGCTGCATGGGAAGGACCTTACAACATTATAACCAAGTTGAATGACGTGGTTTATAGAATTAAGAAAGGACATCGAGGCAAAGCGAAAGTAGTACATTTGGAAAGATTGGCCTTATACAAAGGAGAGCTAGATCCTGTTCGGGACGAACAGGCTTAAGTGGAGGGTATTGTTACGATTGCAGAAAAATCTAGACGATTACAGAAAAATCTAGACGATTACGGTCACTTCTAGGAAAATCAAATCAACAAAATACTACACAGATTAATGAAATGAATATTGTTGTTGTTATCTCTTCTTAGAAATAGGGTCAACATAAACGATTTTATGAATCAAATCAACATAACGTAAAATAATCGAATATTCTAATATTTTCTCAAGGTTTCTGGAAAGTGATGTCGAATTATCTAGAAGTATTGCAGAAGGTATATAAGAAAATTACTTCTTGTAGTTATTAATTAGTTTTATTTTAAACCTGCGATAGTGAAGTTAAAATTATAAAAGTGATATTTAAATTAGTTTTGTGTAAAGTTATAAGTGTAATAAAGTTATAAGTTTTATTGAGTAGAAATATTTTGTGTATTATTTTCAACGTGTAAACTGGAAATTTCTACAATAAACCGTTGGAGTTCTGAAGCTGTTGAAAGAATATTCTAGTCAGGAATATTGTTTGTTGTATTGTTTTCCTGTTGTTGTGGAACAATTAAGGTGTTGAATACTTAATAAAACCTGGTGTTTGTGCTAACTAATCAGTGATCGAACTCAAGAAGAGATTGGGAATTGCGTAAGGCCAATTCGAAGGAAGTTTGGAAAAACGTAACAATACTGTTAAATATACTTATATTTTGTCTAAAATGATTTTATTACTTCGGTCTGAAAGACCTTCATGAGCTCAAAGTGAAATTCTTACCCCCACTTTTTTTGGCATTTCTCGACGTTTTAGGACCTACTGATTCTAAAAAAGCAAAAAAAAAATGTATGTCTGTCTGTACGCCGGCCGGCCGCCGTCATTACCTACACTGCAGGGAAAACGGCTGGAGGGATTTCAAAAAATTTTTTTTCTAAAAACAGGTATTCACAAGATACAGGTCCGAAAGGACGCTGTGTTCGATAACTATACCGGAAGTGTGTCAAAAAAATCATTATGTGTGTCAAAAATAGCAAATTTTCATATTTTTGGCTTAAAAAACGTTCATCTTAAGTGATTACGAGTAGGAAAATTAAATTTGTAGAAATCTTGATGGTCGGGATTGGTACGTGAGATCAAAAACTAGATTATTGCATTATAAGTTTGTCAAAAATATGTTGTCAAGTGTGTCAAAAGAAAGATTTTTATTTATTTTTTTACCTAATTTTTTGGAAAAAAAATAAAATTAATTGTTTGTCTGAAATGAAGTTTTATTATTATTATTGAGAATTATGGCATTATAAGTTTATCAAAAAAATGTTGTCAAGTGTGTCAAAAGAAAGATTTTTATTTATTTTTTTACCTAATTTTTTGGAAAAATAATAAAATTAATTGTTTGTTTGAAATGAAGTTTTATTATTATTATTGAGAATTATGGCATTATAAGTTTGTCAAAAAAATGTTGTCAAGTGTGTCAAAAAAAAGATTTTTATTTATTTTTTACCCAATTTTTTGGGTAAGAAAAATGAAATTTTATTATTATTATTGAGAATTATGGCATTATAAGTTTGTCAAAAAAATGTTGTCAAGTGTGTCAAAAGAAAGATTTTTATTTATTTTTTTACCCAATTTTTGGAAAAAAATCAAATTGTTTCTTTGAAATGAAATTTTATTATTATTATTGAGAATTATGGCCTTATAAGTTTGTCACAAAAATGTTGTCAAGTGTGTCAAAAGATTTTTATTTAGTTTTTTACCTAATTTTTTGGAAAAAAATAAAATTGTTTGTTTGAAATAAAATTTTATTATTATTATTGAGAATTATAATGCCAATAAGTTTGTCAAAAAATGTTGTCAAGTGTGTCAAAAGAAAGGTTTTTATTTATTTTTTACCCTAATTTTTAGAAAAAAATAAAATTAATAGTTCGTATGACATGATATTTTATTATTATTATAGAGCATTATGGCATTATAAGTTTGTCAAAAAATAATGTCAAGTGTGTCAAAAAATGATTTCATTTAATTTTTTAGCCAATTTTTTGGGAAAATGACGTAAATGTAATTTAAAATGAAATGGACATTTTTGAATTTGTTAGTTTTTGAAATATTTTTGGAATTTTGAAAAAGTTTGTAATTTTGATTTTGTAATAATTTTTGCAATATTTTTAGAATTTCGGAAAAAGTTTTAATTTTTGATTTTGTAAGAATTTTTGAAATAGTTTTAGAATTTTGAAAAATTTTTAATTTTTGATATTATTATAATTTTTGGAATTTTGAAAAAATTTTCAATTTTTGATTTTGTAATAATTTTTGCAATATTTTTAGAATTTCGGAAAAAGTTTGAATTTTTAAGAATTTTTGAAATATTATTGAAATTTAGAAAATATTTAAATATTTGATTTTATTTTAATTTTTAGAATATTTTTGGAATTTTGAAAAAGTTTGATTTTATTTAATTTAACAATATTTTTGGAATTTTGATTATAATTTTCCGGCAACGTATTGATGTTTCGTGTTAGTTTTGTAATAAATTTTTAAACAGAGATAAAAATACTTGTACTTTAACAAAGAGTTATGTTTGATATACATCGCTGCCCAAAACTAAAAACCATGTCCTCATAAAAGTTTTTTGCCGAAAACTATATCAAAATCCTTAACCCAGACCGAAGTCTTGATATCTCAGAGCTGTGAGATTTCAGCCCCTCCATATTTTAAAAATTAAATTATGAACAAACAAATTTTCCAAATTTCTTTGAGACAAAACTGTTGATTCCTTTCCTTAATTTTTTTAGAATATTTAAATTTGTTAATTGGTAAACACTAAAATTTCACTGATTTTTTAAAGGTAAATTACTTGGCACAATTCACCAGATACCTTGACACTTTTTTTAAATATATGATTGTTATTTCACAAATCTCACTTTAACTTTCACTATCTACTATCCTTACACTATAAGTTCGCTATAAATTTCAAGCCCTTACAAATCCAATTTTTTGACACTTATATTTCATGTTATATTCAACAGCTAACAAACATGTTTGTTGAAAACTGGCAATTAACAGACATGTTAGTTAAAACAATAAAAAATCAAACAACGAGTCCTTAAAATAGATTCAACAACAGACCATTGTTTGTTATATTTTACCTACAATTTTTTTTCAGTGTATATAGCTATTCGAGGAAGAATGGCTAATGTTAGCATCGACAGACATAAACTCAGTTATTAGGACGAGTCTGACCGATCACTGATCCATCATTCACCGATAATATCTAGTTAGTTATATCACTGTTCTTCGATACCTATTTTGAATCCTTAGAAACAAGATCACAACTCCCACTCTGATCCTTCTTCGATTATAATTTCGAACACTTCGATCAAAATTAAAAAAACTGCGATTTAACCTTCAACCTTAAGCCTTTGTTACCAGCTCTGATCGTATCGCTCGTACTCCATCTCGACTTATAACGCCATAACATTTTATATTGCAACATTTTGGATTTATTATTTTTGTTTCAAAATCTAAATTTTCTCTAAAACTCTTTCTCTAAAATTGCTTTATACCAATATCACTGACATACACCCCATGTGGTAATTTAAATTTATTTTTAACATAACCGTTTATGAAAAAGAAAAACATAAAACTGTTAGTTTTTCTTCAACGATATTAATTTTCAAACTTATTGTAAGAAGCTATTTTTATTAGGGTTCCGTTTTTTATACGGAACACTATTGGTGAGAGTAAAACGAGTTTTTCACATTATATCGATTATCTCGTAAACTATAAATGCTATGGACTTGAAATTTGAGGTGCGTATAAAACTAATCTGTCCACATGAAATGACGAATACAAATAAAACTAAAGTGGTTTTCGTTTGGTTTACAAGGGTTCGATGTGAGACCTTTGAGAAAATAGATTTTTTTATAGATTCAAGTAGGGTATCATATGAAAGGGCTTCATTTCAGTATTCCTTAAAAATTTATCTTGGAATTTTACACCTCACCATTTTTTGTATAATTCTGAATAATGACGTTTTTTTCGTGTTTTCTTAACTCGATTAGCTCCGAACCTAACTGATCGAAAATTTTCAAATGTATTTGGAATGATAGAAAAATTAGTACAGTTTTAATAAAAAATATATAAAAGTGTTATATTCTCATAATTAGATTTATTAAGGGGGTGGAAATGAGGAGGGGTAAAAACACTATTTAAAATGTGGTCAAGTGGGGTGTCATTTGACAGAGCACCTAATTTAGAAATCATTGCAATTTTTTTTAGAATTTTGCAATGCACAGTTTTTGAGTTATTGTCAAAAACATACCGTTCCCCCCCCCCTTCGTTTCGACACTGATTGACAGAAAAATTTGGAAAAATTCACAGAGTTAAGAAATTCGGTAAATTTTATATGAAAATTATAGCGAAGTCTCAAATAATTATATTTCTGTGTGTTTAGGGGACCGGTGTAAAGAGGGTAAAAAAAAAACTTTTTTGACCCAAGCGAGTGGGGTGTCATTTGAAAGAGCACCTAATTTAGAATTCGTTGCAGTTTTTTTTAGAATTTTTCGGTGCACAGTTTTTGAGTTATGAACAAAAAAGTGCAAAATTCAAACCGTTCCCCCCCCCCCTTCGTTTCGACACTGATTGACATAAAAATTTGGAAAAATTCACAGAGTTAGGAAATTTGCTAAATTTTGTATGAAAATTATAGCGAAGTCTCAAATAATTATATTTCTGTGTGTTTAGAGGACCGGGGTAAAGAGGGTAAAAAAAAAACTTTTTTGACCCAAGCGAGTGGGGTGTCATTTAAAAGAGCACCTAATTTAAAATTTGTTGCAGTTTTTTTTAGAATTTTTCGGTGCACAGTTTTTGAGTTATGGACAAAAAAGTGCAAAATTCAAACCGTTCCCCCCCCCCCCCTACGTTTCGACACTGATTGACAGAAAAATTTGAAAAAATTCACAGAGCTAGGCGATTTGGTAAATTTTGTATGAAAATTATACCGAAGTCTCAAATAATTATATTTCTGAGTGTTTAGGGGACCGGGGTAAAGAGGGTAAAAAAAAACTTTTTTGACCCAAGCGAGTGGGGTGTCATTTGAAAGAGCACCTAATTTAAAATTCGTTGCAGTTTTTTTTAGAATTTTGCGGTGCACAGTTTTTGAGTTATGGACAAAAAAGTGCAAAATTCAAACCGTTCCCCCCCCTACGTTTCGACACTGATTGACAGAAAAATTTGAAAAAATTTACAGAGCTAGGAAATTCGGTAAATTTTGTATGAAAATTATACCGAAGTCTCAAATAATTATATTTCTGTGTGTTTAGGGCACCGGGGTAGAGAGGGTAAAAAAAAACTTTTTTTGATCCAAGCGAATGGAGTGTCATTTGAAAGAGCACCTAATTTAAAAATCATTGCATTTTTTTTTTAGAATTTTGCGGTGCACAGTTTTTGAGTTATGATCAAAAATGTTCAAAATTCAGACCGTCCCCCCGTGAATCAAATATTTATTAATCGTTTTGAAAGGGTAGGAATGGTAAGGTGAAATAAAGCTTTTTTAACCCGAATAGCAATATCGAGTGGGACTGGCGTGTACATTTTTAGTCATGTCATCCTTTATACTGATTCTTAAAGCAATTCTTAATTTTGCAACTCTTTTAGAGTGAATATAACCAGTTATCCAAAAGAAAGAAGACTTTATTTCAAAATTATCACGGTCCTTTACTATCTATTGTATATTGTATTGTATTGTATGCCATAAGTGGGCCCAAAGGGTGGCGTTAATTCTCAAGGTTCAAATCAGATTGATGTGATTTGTTAGTTTGTGTTAAGATCCACGTTTGTAATCCATTCATAATTACTGGTTTATTAAATTTCTTGTATAACTTTAGAAAATGTTGAGTTTTAATTGAATGGTAAGTTCGATAACCTGCAATTATTTAAGGGTTAATATTTGTTTAATATGCTATTGTTTAAGTCAAACATTGATCTTTTGTTAATTTTAAATATTGTTAAAATTATACGTTGTTTTCCAAGCACCGACCTAAATGTCGAACTTATGTAATCTAACACAAAAAAATTGTTGCTATAGAAAGAACTGAAAATTTTAGTAAAGCGATGAGCCTATAATTCTATGGAACACGAAAAATATAGCGAAGCTTCAAGTGATTTTATTTCTATGTGTTTAGGGGATGGGAGTGGGGAAGGGTGAAAAATTGTTTTTTGACCCGCATGAGTGGGATGTCATTTGATAGAGCACCAAAATTAAAAAACAATACAGTTTTTTTAGAATTTTGCGATGCACCGTTTTTGAATTATTCTCAAAAAAGTGCAACAAAAAGTTGGTCCCCCCCCCCCTATACGTTTCTTCGTTGATTGACAGAAAAATTTGAAAAAATTCATAGAGATAGGAAATTTGATAAACCCTTAACGAAAAATATAGCGAAGCCTCAAGTAGTTTTAATTCTACGTGTTAAGGGGATAGGAGTGGGGAATCGTGAAAAAAAGGTTTTTTGGCTCGCATGAGTGTCATTTGAAAGAACACCAAAATTAAGAAACATTACAATTATTTTAGAATCTTGCGATGCACAGTTTTTGAATTATTGTCAAAAAAGTCCTATTTTTAGCGTTAACACCACTCCACCCCTAAATTTCGTCGTTGTTTAACAGAATTGAGTCGTTCCTTAGCTACCATAAATAGCTAAGGATATCATTTAACCTAAAGTAATATTTTTTATATCATTTCGATCAATTTAGATGAGATTGACATTAACTATTGATATTTACGATGAACCATTTAGTTTTTATGTGTCTATGGTCTGGCAATATAAACCCTTTACAACACAACTTTATGTAAATTATTTTGATATTGTTTTCTTTACATTCACGGAACCCTTGACGAGCGAATTTTTTATATTACTTCTAGTTTTATTTATAAAATTTCTATCAAATTAAATTCTTTAAATTGAAATATATGTATTACTATTAACGAAATAATATCGTTATCGAATTAGTAGGGTTTTTATAATGTAATAATATTGTATAATTAAAACACAAGTGTGAATTGTGTGATAAATAATTAAATTCATCTATCTGGTATGGAGTGGCAATTGATATGGAGTGAAAAATTGTTTGCATCTATTTAGGAGGCCGAGTCTAAAAACCTCGGCCTCCTAAATAGATGCAAAAAAAATTTCACTCCATACCAATTGCTCCATGTTTATAAGTCCTATATTCGTCTCTGTATGGAGTACGGTTGTCAAGTTTGGAGTGCTGCTTCTGTTTCCATCTTGGCCCTCTTGGACTCTGGGCCCTCTTGGACTCTCAAAATCGGGCTATACGAATTGTGGGTGATCGAGCTTTGACATCAAAGCTTGATTCCCTACAACATCGTCGCACTGTTGCTGACCTCGTTGTTTTTTACAAATATCGTCATCAACAGTGCTCAAATGGAATCAGCAGCATCATGCCTCAGACTTATTTTTACCCTCGTTCCGCTCGGCAATTGGCTACTGTAACCAGTCAAATGGTCGAGATCCCGCGCTGTCATACTGGCAGATCGCAGAAAGACTTCTTTGTCCGAACTGCATACAAATGGAATAGTTTGCCGGAATTCATAGTCTCAGGTGGCTTCAATCCACAGAGGTTTAAAAAAAACGTTCATCAACACCTTGAAACGCAAGTTCTTGTGGGACCTAGGTCTGGACCTAGGTCTTAAAAGGTATTTGTGTGTTGTTGTGACACATATTCTAAACCCTATAACACAACACTTTTTATTTAAAAAAAAAAGAAAAACTATGTAATGCTGTTTAAATTAATTTAGTATAGTATATAGCAGCTACTGAGTATATTACCTACCGTAACTTTATTCTATGTAACGTGACACAATTTGTAACACACATTATCATTTTGTATGATTGCGTTCTTACACTTTGCACATACACCCATAAGCCATTTCATTTGTTTTTTGACGGTTTAATGTAGAATAGGATATTTTGCAATTGTTTTACGATAACTAAATTAAAAAAATATATAACAATAATAATATAATAATTGATAATTTTATTACAATTAAAAAAGAAAAATGAAAACAAAAAAATTAAAAATAGACTTTTAGAAAAACGAACTAAAAAGTAAAAACTAAATTTTGCATCGACATAACGTTATGTTGCAAACAAAACAAACAAACGATATGTTCGTACAAACGTTATGTCTTTTGTAATTATATTTTCTTTGAAATTCTATGAAGAAAAACATATTTAAATAATAGGTGCGTTCCATTTGACTGAAATAACTGTAAAAACAACCAAATATTGCATACAATTGCTCAGTTGTTTCAGTTGCTGCATAGCAAATCGAACACGGCTAGTATTTAATACATCTTAGCGCAGATGCAAATACTAGATTTTTGACTACTATTATTTTTTATAGATAAACAATCGTTCCTATTTGCTACATAAAATAGAATTGAGTGGCGCAGTCAGTATAGAATGGAAATAACCTTGTAGTCTATTGCTAAAAATTAATATTGAGTAATATTCAAACGCTTATTCCTTTTGTCCCAACCCACTTGTTCCTTTTCTATATTGAATGTGCCACCCACTTCTCTTTTATGTAACAAATGGGAAAGGAAAATTGTTTATCTAACAAAAATACTAATAGTCAAAAACCTTATGTTTGCATCTGTTCTAAGATGTGTTAAATACCACTAAAATATTTTTTCTTTTAGAATGCCAATGAAAATATATAATTATAAAAGACATAACGTTTGTACGGACATATCGTTTGTTTCTTTGCAACATAACGTTGTGTCAATGCAAAATTTATTTTTTACTTTTTAGTTCGTTTTTCTTGGAGTGTACTTTTTAATTTCTTCTTATTTCTTTTTTAATTTTAGAGTATTTAGTTATATAATTTTACCTAAAAATAATTTAACCACTTTATTTCACAGAAAATACATCATAAGTAAAACCAGTAATAAATCGTTTACCGGAAATTTATTATTCTTTTGAAATTTAAAGTGCATGCTTAACGAACACAATTACAATTGTAATAGTGCAATAATTACTACATTCAGCTATTACTTTATATTATAGTAGCAAAAACCTTTCAGTGTTTTTGCTACTATAATTTGCTGAATAAAATATACCTTATTAAAAGGTATATTTTATTCAGCAAATTATAGTAGCCTGAAAGGTTTTTGCTACTATAATATAATGTAATAGCTGAATGTAGTAATTTATTGCACTATTACAATTGTAATTGTGTTCGTTAAGCATGCAGTGTAAAATTTTAGCACACTTGTTTTACTCATTCTTTTAATTTTAAGTACCATTTTTATATACAAAAACACAAAAACTGTCAACATTTTATGGAAAAAAACAAGCATACAAATTTATGTGGAAATTTTAGACAATTTTTAATTTGCTTTTGTGACCTTTAATATTTAATTATTTGCATAATCGAAGTTCAGAATTTAAACTATGTATTGATCAAAGTACAAAATATTGATCAAATGTTATATAAAAAAATATTTTTCTACTACCCAAATAAAAAAAGGCTACTTTCGATGTTTGTTCATTGCATCGAAAATTTCTGTTTCGTCACCAGTGATAAAAACCTATACAAATTACTTTCCTACCTAGGTAGTGACGAAAATAATTTTTTAAATGCCATCTATTTTCTAATTTCTTAACTAGAATAAACCAAACTTATTTTTGAATTATTTACGGATAATTTACATTAAAAATGTAAAAATAATAATAGTTAACTAAATAATATTCATATATTCTTTTTAAATAATATGGTAACAAACAGTTGGTGTTAAGATATTTAAAAAAAAATTATATCTCCTATTTATTTAAGAAAAACGATAAAAAAATATTTATTTACATAAAATAATTTACGTTGTTTTAAAATATATCAAGAATTTACGTAACGTCATCCCCATACAAAAACTATATCAAAGCTGTTATTTTTATTTTAGAAATAATAATAAAATTTTTAAATTTGATTTGTTTATTACAAAACCGTCTTTAGTTATAAGTCTCCTTGACGCGAAATGCAAAAAACAATAAACCTTTAAAGATGTGTTATTTAATGATTTGAGGGACTTTATAGACCAAATAGAATAAAAATATAATTTTGTAGTGTAAATAGAATAAAAATATGTATGTATATGTATAAAGTTGGCGATTTTTTTGTATGAAAAGACAATCAGGCTTGTAACTAAAGACGGTTTTGTTTATGACATACAAATTGGATAATTTATTCATATTGAGTCATCTATATTTTAATAGCAGAAATATAAATATAAATTCAAAGATTTGAATTGAATGTTTGTATGTTTTAAAATTTGAATTGTATGTAATTATAAATGAAAATGTTTAATAATTAATAATAATTTTTAAGAAAATAGTTGAAAAAGTACTTCTACTCGCCGAAAATCATATTTTGAATCTGGCGACCATTACCAACCTCGGCTATCGCCTCGGCGATAAACTGTCCTCTCGCTTCAAAATATGTTGTTTTCGGCATCGTTGAAGAATATACTATTTTTTATGTGCTAACAATACAACATTTCTTTACTAACTGCAACCGCATGCTATTAACTGATATATTTATTTATTTATTCATTTTTTATTTAGTACCTTACGGAAAGCTTTGAACAAAAAAAATGTATGAAATGCTTTAATTTTTATGTCCATTATCTACAAATTAAGGGCATTTTTCCATTTAAAAATGACAAACACGTATAATATATCCTTGATAATAATTATATACCGAGTATTAGTCAAATTCCAACCTGGGAAGTGGGTCATTCAGAATGTATGTATTTTCTTATACAAGTTGAAGCTTTTATAGATGGAGCAAAAATAATTGAAAAATTGAATATTTTATTTTCAGTTTTGTTAAGTTTTTTGGTCTAAAACTTTTACAAAACTGGTTCAACAATTTGAGACCAATCCCATAATTGGAAGTTACTGAGAAATTAATCACAATATAGAAGCCAACACAACTGTCAAAACACAAGTTAAATAAAAGTGTGTAAAAACAACAAAATACGTCGAAGGGTTGCTATGATTGCTATGATTCATCTATTTTAAATTTAATATTCAAATATTACACTAAAGAAACAAATAACAATTGAATTAAATCAAATCTTAGTTCAAGTGAAAAAATTAGGGTTGATTATATTAAAATAAACTATAAAGCCAGTATAAGTATAGGCTTCTATTGTATTGTGGAAATAAACCAGCATGTATAGGCGGAAATAAGTTGCAATTTTACAGCTTTGAAGAAATTATAAAATAACACAACTTTAATATACAGTTTAAAGTTTAAATCAATCAGCATCAAACAAAATAAACAATGATAGCATTGTAAGAATCTAATCTTAACCATGATTTTAATTAAACTTAATTATTATGACGTATCATTTGAAATATTAAAAACATATTTTGTTTTAATAACACAAATAAAAACTAACGAATCAAACGAACACGAATCTTGATTAATCTTTATTCTTTTCAGCTAACTTTTAGATACATTTAAAAGAAATATGAATTGTTAAACCAGAGTGTGATTACTGACTGCACTCTACAAAATTGAAAAGTCCCAACCTTTGCAACCTATTTAGCCCTCCAGAAATCTTACAGAAACTGTACAAGTACAAATTATAGCATTTTTCTGGAAGTTTTAAGAAATAGTAAATAAACAAAAATATTTTTTACAATATTAATTAATTATATTACCATTATGTTTAAAATCAACAATAATCCAACAGCTAGTTTTGTAAATAATACTAAATTCCCTAGCTCGGATGTCCCGCTGTCAAACGAT
Organism: Diogma glabrata; assembly: GCA_963693315.1. Lineage (NCBI taxonomy): Eukaryota > Metazoa > Arthropoda > Insecta > Diptera > Cylindrotomidae > Diogma > Diogma glabrata. The sequence continues at coordinate 209,989,761 of OY856187.1, forward strand.
GAAGTAGAACCAAAAATGAGTTGCCAAAGAGGTTAACCGAAATGGGATCAATTTTAATTCCATCAAAACACAGCGATGGTCTCCAAATCGTATATTAGGTTTCCTTAATAGTCTGCCCAAACCCAACATTACATTACTTCAATTACGGAATGTATCTAAATGTAGCCATTGATACATGTGAAAATATTTATTTGTTGGAGTCACATTTTTTAATGACTTTCTCTCCCTCTTCGAAGAGCGCGTCAAAAAATATCGGTCTCAAAAAACATCAAACAATGAAAATTTATGTTAATAATAATCTAAAACTCTATCTACATCTAGAAAAAACATACATATATCAAAATAATTTTTTAACAGTTGGGCAATCAAGGGTTATTTGTAATTCTATCCAAATATAGATGTCTCTGCATATGAGAGAAATTTTTATTTAAGATTTAAACAACTTTCATAAATGTTATTCCGTCAACATCCAAGAAAGCTTTTTTCAAATTTCTTTTTGATAAAAATGAGTAATTGAAAGTATTTATGTGTGGCGAACACTGCTAATTTAATTTTAACAGGTTTTTATTCGTAATCGCATCTTCTTTTTTATTATTTAATTTTAAAACAATCCAAGAACTCATTAGAAATAAAATAATAGAATTCTCTAAATTTTCAATTCTAATGACGGAGTTCTTTAAAAGTTTAAAAAAATAAATTGAATTTTGGGTGATAAATGATTATTCATAATTTAAATTATTTACATTTAGTTTAATTTTGGAAAGTTATTTAATTTGAGAGTTATTTAAGACGTTCGTTAATTATATTTATTTTCCTTGATGGTTAAAATTAATTAATATTATAAAAATCTATGTACATATTTGAAAATCAAGACACTCTCAAGAAATTATGATAAACATTAAAAGAGTAATTATTGTCAAGTTCTTTTTCGATAAACATTAAAAGAATAATTATTGTCAAGTTCTTTTTTATTTAAAACTAGCAGGACCCGGCGTGCTTTGCTACGCTTATAAATAAAGTTTGTGCACAGACCTTTTGCTGACGTAGTAGCAATGATTTCAAAAAGTAGTAATGAGAAATGATAGCGTAGTTTTTAATTTCTGTTTTTAAAAATATGGATGAAAAATAATCAGTACTTTAGCTCATCAGTTCGGATATATGAAAAATTGGCGATCAAATAAGTTTTCGAGTAAGCTATAAAAAAATTTAAATGACTTGTTGAATTAGTAGAGGTGTATCAACACTCATCTCTATATATAACATTATACAGAACAAAAATAGATTCACAAATGTTCACAGTGCTCATGCATTGTATTTGTACCCGACACGAAACACACAAAAACTTTTCTAAAGAAGTTTTTCTGAGAAATGAAAATGAAAAATGCTGTCAAATTGCAAAATTCAAGTGAATTACAATAATTACTTTGCTCTTAATCACTCACAAAATCTCTCAAAATTTTATTTTTTACACCAAATAGCGTAAAAGTTTTGTTTATTTAACATTGGTCGCGTATTGCCGCTATCTCTTAAGAAAGAAAACTCCAGAAAACTCGTAAAGATAACATTAAATTAATATTGTGTCGTTTTTATTGCAACTTATTTATTTTAATATGGAACGAATTTCAAAATGTCGTTTTAATTCTATTTATTTATTCGAGTACTTGTGGGTACACTTTATTTTTGTTTTTCCGTCTGGTGCTTACACGAATAAATCAGAAGGTTTTCCTAACGCGCCAGCCACATAAAGTTGTCCATGTCCATGTGAGAAGAACGGATTCTCCAAATCTAGTCCACATACTTGCAATAACTGTCCGTGTGCTTTGTTGATGGTAATTTCAAAAGCGAGTTGCACTGGAAACTAAACGTTTGAATCTGTTGGGATCATTGAAATATGTGGCCTGTCTGTCGTGGCCATAGGCGTATTCAGGGGGGGTGCGAGGGGGCTTATGCACCCCCTTAAAAGGCCAAAATCAACACCATAATTATGCTATTGAATCTCTTCAGATGTGTGATAAAGTACTTTATCCCAATGTTTTTAAATTATTAAAAATTTTAGTGACGTCACGACATGCACTTCAGAACATTCATTTTCAACTTTAAAATATTTAAAAAGCTACTTGCGAAATTCTACTTCAGAAAACAGATTGAACGGCCTTTCATTACTTTATATATACAAGAATATAAAAGTAGATGAAGAAGAAGTGCAAAATATTTTGCAAAAGAATAAACGAAAATAAAACATTTGTTTGTAAAATATATACAAAAGTAATTATATTGTAGTGATACATATTAAATATTATAAAAGAAATAAATGGAAACTTGCGTACATAGTTTTTATTATTTAATTTAAAAAAATGCACCCCCCCAAAAAAAATCCTGGATACGCCACTGGTCGTGGCAACACTACATCTTCCTCTTCGAATTTTCCACTCAAAGCTGTAGCTTCAATGACATTGTACATCTTTGTTTTCACGGAAGTTCAAAAAAGTTTGTGCAATTTCAAAATATGTGACATATTTTAAATTACAATATGTGTCAAAACAACACATATAAACCTTTTTAAGACAGAGGCTCCACAACATAATGCTTTTTAAGACGTTGATGGACGCAAATTTCTTTTTTTTTATATTCTTCTTAAAGAATGGAAAACTTAATAATAAATCCTTTCACATAATAATGTACGATATAGGGCAATATTTCATGATAGGATGGAGGAAATAAGAACAATATTCTTTTTTTTTTCAAATTTGCAGGAACAAAGCTAAAATTAGGTTCCTAATTATCCTAGTGCTAGAAGCATATACCAAGATCATATAACGCATTGTTTACCTCAAGCCAGCATATATAATAATTATATGAAAGCTCATTTATTCGAGCAAGCAAAAAGTTCATTCTTTTAAAAAATAAAAAAATTACGTCCATCAACACCTTAGAAAGCATGTTCTTATGTGTTGTTGTGACACACATTGTTATTCCTACTACCCAACACATTTTATTTTAAAAAATATTGCGACGCTGATACATAGGCTGATTTCACCACAGCTCTGGAAACATAGTGTTCTGGATATATAATGAGCTAATATCCATCAAATACTTTCATTAAAAGCTAACCAATATTATAGACTTCGTAGTTCTAATAATAAAAATATTAAAGCAAGCAGTAGTATCACAACAAACATAAATTCTGTTGTACGAGAAAAAGTAAAAAAAAAATATTATCGGAAGTGACAAACCGGAAGTTAGGATGCAGAACTGTTGTAAACCGTACTAAATGTGTATACCAAATTTCATCCAATTCGATTATCAGGTACAGAAGTTATTGAGCTTCCAAAATAACAGGTGCTTGGAGGCCCCCCTACCACTTTGTTCACTATCGCTAAAAAACTAATCAGTTCCTTGCCATACATATTTGCATCTTTTTGCAAAGTGTAATCAAAATTACTTAACGAACGAATGTTGTATGCATCCAACAAACATTGAAACAATAAACAGGTGTAAGGGAGGACCCTACCACTTTATTGTCCAAAAACTAATAAATTCTTTGTCATTAAAGTCTTCATCTTTTTTCAAAGTGCCATTAAAATTGATTAATGAATGAAATCTGTATGCTCCCAACAAACTTTAAAAACAAAGTGTGAAAAGTCAGCAGTTGTATGGTAGACCCCCCCGCAACTTTGATGAATGTGTTTCAAAAGATGATAACTATTTTCTTACACTAATTGGAAACATTTTCCATAAGTTTTATCATAATCACTTCATTATTGTAGGCTGTAGTGTGCATAAAGATACTGAAAAAACTGCCACAAAACAATTAAAAAAATTTTTTTTTACCGGAAGTAAAAAACCCGGAAGTTGGGATGCAGAACTGTTGTAAACCATACTATAAATGCTTATGTACCAAGTTTCCTCCAATTTGATTATCAGGTACAGATGTTATTGAGCTTTAAAAAAAACAGGTGTATGGGACACCACCACCACTTTGTTCACTGTCGCTCAAAAACTAATCAGTTTCTTGCCATACATGTTTGCATCTTTTTCTAAAGTGTCACAACAGTGCTCACAACAAACATTGAAAAAATGATGACACAGTAAACAGGTGTTCGGGAGGCCCCGTACCACTTATCCCAATATTGTCCAAAAACTAATCAGTTCCTTGTCATTTAAATCTACATTTTTTTCCAAAGTGTCATTAGAATTGATTAATGAATGAAGTCTGTATGCTCCCAACAAACTTTAAAAACAAAGTGTGAAAAGTCAGCAATTGTATTGTAGACCCCCGCCACTTTGATCAATGTGTCCCAAAAGATGATAATTATTTTCTCACACTAATTAAACGCTTTTTCATAAGCTTCATCATAATCACTTCATTATTGTAGGCTGTAGTGTGCATGAAGACACTGAAAAAACTGCCAACAATTTACAAAAAAAAAATTTTACCGGAAGTTGTGATGCAGAACTGTTGTGAACCGTACTAAATGCTCATGTACCAAGTTTCATCCAATTCGATTATCAGGTACAAATGTTATTGAGCTATAAAAAAAACAGGTGTATGGGACACCACCACCACTTTGTTCACTATCGCTCAAAAACTAATCAGTTCCTTCCCATACATGTTTGCATCTTTTTCTAAAGTGTCATCAAAATTCGTTCACGAACAAATGCTGTGTGTTCCCAACAAATATTGAAAAAGTGTGACACAGTAAACAGGTGTTCGGGAGGACCCCCACCACTTATTCCAATATTATCCAGAAACTAATCAGTTCTCTGTTACTTAAGTTGTCATCTTTTTTCAAAATGTCATTAAAATAAATTAATGAATGAAGTTTGTATGCTCCCAGCAAACTTAAAAAACAAAGTGTGAAAAGTCAGTTGTATGGTAGACACCCATCACTTTGGTCAATGTGTCCGAAAAGATGATAAGAAGATTAGAAGATTAGAAGATTAGAAGATTCTCACACTAATTGGAACCCTTTTCATAAGTTTCATCGTAATCACTTCATTATTGTAGGCTGTAGTGTGCATAAAGACACTGAAACACTTCAAAAAAGTACAAAAAAAAATTTTAACCGGAAGTGAAAAACCGGAAGTTGGGATACAGAACTATTGTGAACCGTACTACATACTCATGTACCAAGTTTCATCCCATTCGCTTATCAGGTACAGATGTTATAGAGCTTTCAAAAAAAACAGGTGTGAGGACAGAAAAACAGGCTGATAAAATCTTTTTAATGTAATGTAAAAGCTTTTACCAACGTTTCATCAAAATCGATCGGTAATTGTAGGCTACAGTAGGGATAAACACCTGAAAAAAAAACTTTTTAACTGGAAGTGGCAAACCAGAAGTTGGTATGCGGAAATATTGGAAACAGTACAAAAACCTTATATACTAAGTTTCAATAAGATCATAGTCCGGGATCAGAAGTTATTCAAGATTTCAACTTAGGTGTTCCGGAGACCCCCTCGCCATTTTGTTTAAATTTAAAATGAATCCAGATCTTCCATTTTCAAGTGAACCTGTATCATTTGCCAAAGCTTCATCAAGATCCTATGCAGAAAACTCACTATTGCAAACATGTTGACGGCTAAGGGCCATATTTTTAATTAGTTTGTTTATCATACTTGCTATCCATGTTTGATTATACATAAGCTATTCTTCTTTGTATAGTATTTGTGCGAATTCCATTTCGTAATTTTGAGCAAAATCGATGTTATCAACTATCTTTCTTAGTTGAAGAAACATGCATTACATATACAATTGCAAACCAATAACATATTTAGTTTATTACCAATAACAATAACACATTGTATAGATGATAAAATTTGCAACATCATTATGTGTTTAATTCAAATACATATAGTTTTGATATACAAATGTAATTGTTTCAGATTATACTTTCATTTTTCAATTTCATTAAATTATGTTCAACAAAAAAATTGATCATAATTAAGGAATCTAACCGTATAAAACGATATTTGAAGAAAAATCAAATTAAGTTATTATCAACATTTAGGCAGAACCCCTTAAGATAATTATAATGGCCCTCCCTGGGATTTCATTCAAAAAAAAATTGCCTGTTACCTATGCGCAAGTGTACACAACACCTTCCCAAAGTTTCATGATGATCGGATGAATGGTTTATTAATGCATAAACGACAAACATACATACTTTCAATTTTATATAGATAAATTTAAAACGATTGTTTAAATATTTAAAAGAAATATAAATAACCTAAATAACTAAACTAGTTTATTTAAATCAAATTCTAATTTATTGAGATTGAAAGTGGAAGTAAATGAATTTTCTCATTTTGGTGTAATTAATAATTTTAACGTGAACTTTTTAACCTGATAAGAAGATAAGGTTTAACTATTTAAATTTGAAGACAGAAGTAGCAAATAGTTTAGATAATTTTATGAAAATCAGCTTTCAACTGGAATAAACAATATTTTCAAGATTGGATTTTAATTAAACTAAATTAACTATCCATAAATTGGTGACCATCCGACAAGGAACTAGCTTACAACGGATTCAAGTCAACATTCAAGTATCAAATTTATTGTTTAATTTATTTTTTTTTGTTTTTCGAAATTTAAAATAATAGATTGTTTCATTTTGCTTAAAAATTTTAAATTATATAAATATATTTAAGGAAATTCTTATTTGCTTGGGCTATTGTTAATTGCATTTTCCTCATTTATATTGGCAGTTCAATATCCCCGATTAAAGTATTTTTTAACACGATTAAAGTATTTTTTATCCGATTAAAGTATTTTTCGCCGCAATTCTTTGCTTTCTAGCTGCCGTAGCTTTTAAGTCGAGGAAAAACTGTTTCAAGTTCCTATTACATCGGCCATGGATCCTTCTGACGATGCTGACGCACCTCAAAAATATACCTTTACGGAAGAAGAGCTCCAAACTCTAGCTTATGAACGGGCTAGAGCATTTATGGCCGAAGCTAATGAAGCTCAAGGAACATCTGCAACCTATGTTGAAAGACCTCTAAATGTTTTCCCATCTTGTTCTTCGGAACCAAAAAATCAAGAGGCAATTCAAATTAGCCCAATTTCTATTAAAGTTCCTCCTTTTTGGAAAGACCAACCAGACACCTGGTTTACAATTTCGGAAGAGTAATTCCGAATTTCAAAAATTAAATCGCAAGATGCCAAATACGGTCATGTTCTAGGCATTACACCAAATATTTCTTCCATAATCTGGGACGTCCTTACTGCACCTAAGGGAGCAAATCCGTACGACCAGGTGAAAACCGCTCTTCTTCATCGTCTTACCTCTAGCACTACAGATCGTATTAGAAATGTGCTTAGAGGAATGGATCTCGGCGATCGTAACCCCTCACAACTTCTCAGGGAAATATCCCGTGAGGCACAAAATGCTTTTTCTGAGGATGTACTCAATCTGCTCTGGGAAGAAAAACTTCCTGCCTCTGTGCGCACAGCACTAGCTGTTGTAAATCTTGAACTTACTACGACAGTCGAATTGGCTGATCGCGTCTACGCTGCTCATTTAGGAAATTCTATCATGGCAGTTACCTCAAATGCAAACAATTATGCTAATGAGACATCTTCTTTGACTGCGAAATTAAACGAACTCCAGTCCACTCTACTCAAGGCTATCTCATCAAACAATTTTAACAAAAGTAGAAGTAGGTCCAAGGACCGAAACTACAGTCGAGATCACACGCCTAGTCGATTCCGCTATCGCCCAAGATCTAGATCTAGGGTACAAATCTTTGATGGTGAATGTTACTATCACCACAAATTCCGGCAAAACGCAAAACGCTGTGACCCGAAGTGCAAGCACTTTAAACCTAGCAGCCAAAATTCTTCTTTTCAGTCAAAATTTTCAAAAAACTAAATGGCTCGTCACAAGTGGCGGCATGTGATAACAGCCAAACTCAGCTCCGTCTTCTTGTTTATGACCGAATTTCGCAAAAATCCTTTTTAGTCGATACTAGGGCCGAGGTGTCTGTTCTTCCAGCTACTGTGGAAGAAAAACTCTCTAAATTATCTGATTTCCCTCTCTTTGCAGCGAACAACCCTAAAGTCAGAACATTTGGTAAACGATCCCTCGAATTAAATATTGGTCTCAGACAATCGTTCTGTCAGATCTTTATTATTGCGGACGTTACCATGCCTATACTTGGCGCTGATTTTTTAAATAAGTATGGTCTCTTGGTGGATATCAAAAACCGACGACTTGTAGATCCACTTACCAACTTGTTCGTTATCGCTGAAATCTCCACTTCTCCAGTTCCCACTTTAACAACAATCGACAATTCTGTTGATCCTGCTGTCGTCAATATTCTAAGGAATTACAAAAATTTAACTTCTGCAAGTGATCTTGCTTTACCGGTCAAACATAACGTTATACACGTTATCGAAACTCGCGGTCCTCCCATTTCTTCAAAGTACCGTAGACTAGCGCCGGACAAATTGGCGATAGCCAAGACCGAATTTGACACCATGCTGGCTCAAGGTATTTGTCGACCTTCTAACAGCAAATGGTCATCCCCTCTCCACCTCGCCAAAAAGAAGAACGGCGAGTGGATACCTTGCGGTGATTACCGTGCTCTAAATAATGTGACAACTCCTGATAAATATCCTATCCCTCATATTCAGGATTTTACTCAGCAAATATATGAATGCAAAATTTTCTCAACTATTGATCTCGTTCGTGCTTATCATCAAATTCCTATTGATGAACACGACATTGCTAAAACAGCAATATCCACACCGTTCGGACTCTTCGAATTCGTTCGAATGACATTCGGATTGCGAAACTCTGCGCAATCATTTCAACGGCTCATGCATTCATTACTGTGAGACCTTGACTTTTGTTTCATCTATATTGATGACCTCCTTATTGCTTCTAAGACTTTTGAGGAACACCTCACACATCTTCGAACTATTTTCGAGCGTCTTTCAAACACAGGTCTCATCATCAACGTTGAAAAATGCAACTTCGCAAAAACCAACGTTGACTTTTTAGGACATCATATTGACTCGACTGGAATTAAGCCGACTTTAGAACGTGTCGATGCGATCAATAATTTCGATCGTCCAGAAACCGTTAGGCAACTCCGTCGTTTTCTAGGTATGATTAATTTCTACCGTCGCTTCATACCTCACGCTGGTGGCAATCAAGCCATCCTTAATAATTTTCTTAAAGGTTCTAAAAAGAATGACAAAAGAGTCATTCAATGGTCCGAAGACGCCATTCAAGCCTTCAACCTGTGCAAGCGGCAACTTGCCGAGGCAACTACTCTTGCCCATCCCTCGCACACTGCCCAACTTGCGGTAATGGTCGATGCTTCTGATAAGGCACTTGGCGCTGTAGTTCAACAAAATATTAACATCTGTTGGACTCCTCTCAGTTTCTTCTCTGTGCGACTTAATGAGTCGCAACAGAAATATAGTGCTTATGATCGTGAGCTTCTAGCAGCTTACTCTGCTATCAAACACTTCAGATATCTCCTTGAAGGTAGAACCTTCACACTTTACACCGATCATAAGCCTCTTGTTTATGCTTTGTCGCAGAACCCTGCCAAAGCAAGTCCTCGTCAGTTCAGGCATTTAGATCTTATCAGTCAATTCACGACTGATATTCAACACATCTCTGGGATTGAGAACGTAGTTGCAGATACAGTTTCTCGTATCGATCAACTATCAATACCAGAATGTATTAATTATAACGAAATTGCTGATGCTCGGTTCGATGACTGCGAACTAAAGGAATTAGTGGACACAAGTCCCACACTTCAATTCCGATCTTTTCCGTTAACTTTTGGACAATCTTCGTCTAAAACAATTTTATGCGATACTTCTTCTGGTAACGCTCGCCCATTTATACCAAAGCAATTTCGTCAGTCTGTTTTCAATAGCCTGCATAATTTATCCCATCCAGGGGTTAACAGTTCCGTCAAACTCCTTACGGATAAGGTCATTTGGCCATCCATTAAAAAGGACGTTAAACAAATGGTACAGAACTGCCTGGCTTGCCAAAAGGCAAAAGTTTTTAGGCACACACAATCTCCTTTGGGTAACTATGCCCCAACTTCACAACGATTTTCCGAGATACATATGGACATAATTGGTCCACTTCCTACTTCTGAGGAGAAACGATATTGTGTCACAATTATTGACCGCTATACTCGCTGGCCTGAGGCCATCCCCATCTCGGATATCACTGCTGAAACGGTAGTCTCAGCACTCTATTCTAATTGGATCACACGTTTCGGAATACCTTCAGTAATCGTAACTGATCAGGGCTCCCAATTCGAATCCAATCTCTTTTGTGAGTTGTCTAAACTCATAGGTTTCGAACGCAAACGCACTACTAGTTACAATCCTAAATGTAACGGTCTCATTGAACGTTGGCATCGGACACTCAAATCTGCTATCATGGCTTACGACAGGACAGACTGGACAAGGATATTACCTTCAATCCTACTTGGTTTACGAACCACTTTTCGTGAAGATTTCCAATCTTCATCTGCGGAACTTGTTTATGGTGCACAAATTCGTCTTCCTGGAGAATTTTTCAGCAAAAATTCAAATTTCATTCCACAATCTGATTTCGTTTCACAATTGAAACACCACTTCGATCACCTTCGTCCCATTAATGCATCAAGGCACTCTTCTGACAAAGTTTTCGTTTTCAAAGCCCTTGATTCTTGCTCACATGTCTTCTTACGCACTGACTTAGTACGTAGGTCACTTCAGCCTCCATACGAAGGTCCATACCTAGTCATTAGTCGCGAAGAACTTCGTCATTGATCGCAAAGGTCAACACATGCGAGTCTCAATCGACAGGTTAACACCTTGTTTTAGGTCAGAATCTGAAGATTTCTCGACTCAACCTCCATTGTCTTCTAACAAAAATCTTAATCGCGGAGACGAAATACCATCTTCTGCAGACAACGTCCAATCTTATTCTTCGGACATCTTCAAGTCTTTACCTTCCACTTGTAAAAAAGTTGGGAAACACAACGCAAACGCCACTAAAACTGCTAAAAAGGTTAAATTTAATCTAACACCTCAAACGTTCACCTTTAACCCTTCCGCTGCAACTACCCGAGCAGGTCGAACTACCAGAACTCCTGCTCGCTTTCTTAATGCTACGGCATTTTAAATCTCCTTTCTTCTGTTTTCATATCGTCCCATCTGCGATGGCACTAGGGGGGGAGTGTTGTGGCGAACATCTAAATTAAAATTTTGAAATTTCAATTTAGTATGCCATGATTTTTTCGTTGATTTAAAAAAAAACAAAAAATAAAATTAAGATATAAGTTTTTCCTCAATTTAAATTATGGTTTTCGATTTGAAAAATATTTTAAAAAAATTTCCTTATTAATTTTGTCTTTAAATATTGTTTGTAGCTTGTTACTTCTGAAAAATCTACGAAATTAGATTCGTAAAGTAATAGATATTTTTTGAGTGTAATAAATTCCTCTAACAATTGTATTAACTAATTAAATGTGATGATTGTAAATATTGAAACCAAAAGATTTTGTACAAGCGCCATTTGCGATGTTTAGTTTGGATGGCTTATAAATGAAAAATAAACTCTGGAAATCAAAATAATTTCATTGCATCTATAAAACATAACAACATTCATCTTCTGGCTATAACGTTTAATTTACCTGTATAATATAACTCTCGCATTGATCAACACATCACCGTATCCTCTGAACAACGCCGCTGACTACATCTAATCTCCGGGACAACTCAACAGATCCAATACACTCCAGCAAGTATTTAAAATACCGCCAAATATGTAGTAAAACTTGGTTTCAAAATTAATAGTAGTTTAATCAATGAATGTATTATGAAATAGTTTATTATCAAGCAAAAGTTTAAAATTTGAGCGAGGCACGAGCGAGAATTTTAATTTGCGAGAGAATAAAATTCATTAAACACGAATCGATTACAATACTTTATTCTCTGACAAAGAATTGTGTATTATAAATAATAAAAACATTTTCTTCAATTAAAACAATAAATCTTTATTGTTTTAATTGATAAATCAAATTTCTTATTAAAAAACCCTGATGATAAAATAACCCCATGCTACACAATCAACCAAGTTCAACTAAACGAAATAAGAGAATTTAATTTAAAATTTGATTTTTGAACAAAACTTATCAAAGCAATTGTGATTATAATTTGAAAATAATTTTAATGAAATCAAAACAATTTGACCAATTGGAATCATACCAATTGAATAATGATAACTTTTTTATAGGAAAATTTTCATTAGACAATAGGTTAAGTTCATTAGGCTATAGGTTAGAAAACAATACAATAATAAATACTATTATTATCGAAAAATCATACAAATAATCCTGATATAATTAAATGGAAGAGAATAAACTTTTTTACTATGAAATTTAGGCTATTTGGTATTGAATGTAAAATTTGTAAATTTAGATTTTACTTTTTTTTATATTAACCGATACATTTTATTTTGCACATATGACTGCACAGTGTAATGTAATAATAATAATAATGGTAATTTAAATTAAATTTAAAATTTGTTTGTGTTTTGTGTTACTTATGCAACATTGTACTATCACGAAATGAATTTATAGGAAATTATTCTTTATTTATAACTTTTTTTTATATTTGTGAGAAAAAGTAACAAAATGGAATGTGAGTGGTAAATTGCATGATGGTGTTTATGTTTAGTTTTAAAAAAAACTAAAACAAGGTTTAATTTTCATTTAAAATCTAAACGACTTTTAACCTGTTAACTGCATTTGGCGCGGATAAACAGATAATTTCAACAACATATTCTACCTATGACTTTTTAGTTTTTACTGAGATGTTTTGTTTATACTTTCACTATCTGATTATCACATACATTTATATGCAAAGAAAGATCAAAATACATAAAAAGTATTATTTTATTATAAGATTTTATGAATCGTATCTTGATTTTGTTTTACTTTGATAAAATAACACGGTTACGAAACAGCGATCGTGAATTATTGACTTAAAAAATATAAAACTCATTTCGTCATACAATTACATATATTAAAATGTATCGGAAGTAGAGCGGTATTTTTTTACTGAAGAATAATAATAAAAATTATGTAATGCATTTGCGTTATTAATGAATTTTTCGAATAACATAATTAAATCTATGTATGTTGAAGCTGAGTTGAAATTTTAGCACTGAAAATTTAATCTTCAACATGAAACGTTTGATTTATTGGCCGATTTCGACGTCAATTTTTAACTTCCCTTTAGATAATTATAACTACTACACGTTTTTAGAATAACTTGAACATACCTTGTAGGTAGGTCAAAAAAATCTAAAACTTCTTTGTATTGGAATGTGGTACAAAATACCAGCCACCAGAGAATTCTAAACTGGTTGTGAGGTTATATTTGAACTGTCCGTATAGTATGTCTATAACTCCGCAAGTTTAATACATTTTATAGATTAGTAGGCAGAAAAGTAGGCAGATATGCGTCACAACAACACATGATATTTTTTTAATCTTTAGTTTCATCTAAAGTTTTTAGGAACCCAATTTGAATATTTTGTGGATTGAAACCATCCAACAGTATTAATTTCAGCAATTATCATTCTTTTTATATTCAGTTAAATAGTAAAGTCCTTCTACATTCTGTCAGTGGCATGATTTGTAATCCAGTATTATGATATTGTCTGATTATGTATGATTTTTTGCGCAGACATACTAGCACAATGGTGAATAGAGTTAACAATTAGTTTGGGGCATTATACGTTCGATTTCCTCCGTTGGCCACGGTATTTATAGAAAACAACAAGGTCAACTAAAATACTTTGTTGTTGTAGGGAATCAATTTTTGATGTCAATAATAATCAAACGAATTTGTACGAATTCCTTTTATACGAATTTCAAAGTTGGTAACTATTCTTCTTAAACGAATACATGGCATACAAAACTGAAGTTAATTTATGTGGTGAGTTGCAGTAGGAAGCCTGCTACTCGCTTTTTTTTTATTAAATGTGTTGTGTAGTAGGAATTACAATATGTGTCACAACAACACATAAAAACATTTTACGATCAAAGTCCCACAACAAGATGCGTTCTAAGGTATTGATGAAACCAAATCTATGTTTTCGAGGGGGTTGAGAGGGTTTATAAAATATTTTTTATAAAAGAAGGGATAACTATAAACAATAAATCCCATCATATATAAAACATGACATAGGCCAATATTTCATGATAGGATAGAGAAAATAAAAATAAAATAAAAGACAAACAGCAAATTTCTATTAAAAAATTGCAGGAACAAAACTTAAATGGCGTTGCCAATAAACCAGCTAATGGCATGTTTCATGATCGCACAGCCTTCCTTAATGATTAAAACCTCCCCTCGTACGCGGATGATAGTACTTTATCCTCTGGGTATAATTTCCACAGCCGTGCCCCCATCCCATCAATTTAATCACAGTCGCTTCAAACCAAACAGCCAAAAACGCAGTTTAGATTATCTGTGAAGAACTAAATTCTACTTTACTCCTTCCGAATTGCTGATTATATATAAAGCTTTTATAGGACCCCATATGGAATATAATTCCCATGTGTGGCAGGGGCAGCAAAAATTCATTTAGTCGCATTAGCTAGAATGTGCAGTGCATGCAAGAATATGCTGTCAACGCCGTGTATGTAAGTTAATTGATGATGCTAATTTAACAAACTCTTTGGATACCCTCGATCAAAGACGCAATAACGGATCCCTCATGTGTATTTTATAAATACTACTATGGAAAGTTTGCAGGTGAGATAAAAATGGCAAAGCCTTCAAGACGCCAGTTCTCGTGCACTACTCGGCTAGCAATAAATTCGCTTGAACCATTCGCACTTGTTTGAACCATTCTTTGGTTGAACTGCGCAATATATCTCGTCTTTTTCCCACGAATGACCTCTTTATGGGATTCGCTAAAGTCCACTGTTTTTCCGCCTAATTACAACCTTCAAAAATTTAAGCTTAACATAAACAAACTAACTCTCTCACATCAAAAGTCTTACCACGCCCTTTGTTCATTTCCTTCCCTTTCCACTACTATCCTCTTGCATTTCTTGCTCTTTCACTTTCCACTCCTCTCCTCCAAAATGTTGTGCCTGAATTAAATATTAAATTTTTTTCTATTTTACATTTTTTACTGTGCATTATTGATACATGTTATCTAAACAAAGACAATAAAAAACAAGCAATGGTCCATACAAGGTTGTACAACTGGCCCAGTAACAGATTAATAATGATGACTAGTATTACAGCAATGGCCAGCAATGAGTACTGACAACTGACTGGGCCATTAAAAAATATAAAATATCATCATATGTATAAATCTAGGTAAATTAAACACAAAATAATTAAAATAAAATAAAAATGCTCAATGAAAAAAATTTTAAACTTAAAATTTTTAACTTAAACCAACCTTAACATTTTTAGCACAGTCTTTCAGTCGAAAAGCGTAGGTGAAATTTTTCAAACTATATACATATTTCTAAAATGGATATAACTCTAGTGAGTTTTAACCAAATGACATTTGAGCATATGAAATAGAGCTCAGATCAGGATAAATAAGACAGACCTATAATATCCTAATTCGAACCGGATCATGTTCGGACATGTCTGACTAAAATGTTAGTCGGGATATAATTACCGTTCATAGTAATGGCCGTGTGGCGTGTACAGGCAACCATGATTGGCCCCTTAATATTATTTTACTGAATGATAACTTTATTTGTTTGAACCGTGATGATAAATGGTTTTAGTTTACTGGCCAGAGACAAAAGCCAGCAATATCTCATTAATGGGAATTAGTGGAATGTATTACTAGCAGTAATTATATTACTGTACTAGCAGTAATTATATCAAAAAAATGTGGATACCCTATTTATAATATTATGTTAAGTTTAAAAGAAACAAAAAACATAACCCATATATTTATATGTGTTGACTTTTCAAAACACAAATTTATTTATATAAGGTAAGTGTACCTCATTTCATTCATTTTAAGATGAATTTAAAATTATTGAGGCAACAGAAAAAATATATAAAGTAGCATATTATAATTATATAGCTGTTTTGTTTACCATTTTGTGCATCGAAAAGTTTTAAAATTTGGTGTAATGGCATTCATTAATACTTCAAATGACCTCTGCATTGTCTCTAATTCCGTGCTAAAAAATTGACGATGTAACTAATTCTGTGTTAGTGCGTCCCTAAAAATAAAAACCTTGTTGTAGCCGCTATATACTATCCACCAAAACATAATTTGAAAAAAAATGATTACTCCAAACTCTTCAATGAACTAGGCAGTAAATTTATCATTGGTGGAGATTTTAACTCAAAAAACACATATCGGGGATCAAGAATCACCACAACAAAAGGTAAAGAACTGTACGAAGCAGGACAGATAAAAAAGTGTGATTTTCACTCCGGTGGTTCTCCGACCTTCTGGCCAACCGACCTTGGTAAGGTACCTGATTTAATAGACTTCTTTATTACAAGGAATATGTCAAAAAACTACATAGATATCGAAAATAACGAAGGGTTGTCATCAGATCACTCTCCTGTTATAATGACAGTTAGTGAAAACGTAATCAAGCGGACATATGCACCTTAACTAACAGGTAAAACACTAATTGGAATGTTTTTCGTGAGTGTATAGAAGAGAAAATAGATCTACAAGTACCAATTAGAAACCCAGAACAGCTAGAAACAGAGCTAGAAAGGCTGATTGAAGCTGTCAGCAACGACAAGTAGTCCAGCACCACATTCTAATCGTATTCTTACCGCAAACATTCCCATGGAATTAAGAGAATTGATAAAATCAAAGCGCAAGGCACGTAAAATCTGGCAGACAACTCGATCTCCAGAACACAAAGCTATTTTAAATAATCTGTGCATACAAGTAAAGACAGCCATTAAAGAAGCAAAAAATGAATCTATTAACAAATATCTCTCAAGTCTTTCTGATGATAAAAGCAATGAGTATTCACTCTGGAAAGCAACAAAGGGATTCAAAAAACCAATAGTGCAGATCCCTCCGATTAAAAAAGATGATGAAACATGGGCCAGAAGTGCTCAAGAAAAATCTGATCTATTTGCAGAATTACTAGAGAACACCTTCAAGCCATTTGGTCGACTAACAGAAGACGAAAACATAACGAAAGCGAGCAAAACCGATTCACAGGAAATTTCATATGTAATATTACATGAACTTAAAGAAGAAATGCGTACCAGTTTGGTTCCAAAAAAGGCCCCAGGCTACGATTTAATCACCAGTGAAGTTGTTAAAATGCTACCTGATAAAGGTATGCGCAAAATACTTCATATCATTAATGCTGTATTTCGATTAAGGTATGTGCCTATGCAATGGAAAGTAGCAGAAGTGATTATGATCCTAAAACCGAATAAATCACCAAATGACAAAAACTCGTATGGACCGATATCATTACTCCCAACGATATCAGAGCTTTTTGAAAAACTTTTTCTTAAAAGGCTTAAGCCAATAAAAGAAAATAGAAACCTCATACCTTCGCATCAGTTTGGTTTCAGAGAAAACCACTCTACCATTGAACAAGTGCACAGGATCACGAATATTATTGAAGAAACGATTGAAGCCAAAAGGGTATGCTCCGCAGTTTTTCTTGATGTCGCTCAAGCTTTTGATAAAGTTTGGCATCATGGCTTAAAGTATAAATTGCATAGAGATCTGCCCAAACAGTTTTATGAAATTTTAAACTCTTATCTGGATGACCGCCACTTTAGAGTCAAATATGATGATAGTTATTCAACATTGAAAAAGATTGATGCAGGAGTTCCGCAGGGTAGCGTCCTAGGACCGGTACTATACCTGCTATATACACACTGAAAAAAAAATTGAAGTTCATGACAACCTCATCTCGAAGTTGGCAGTTGATTATTCATGCAAAGAAAAATTATTTGCAAACAATTTCACTGTGATTGAGACAACTACACGATAACATTTTCCTAACAACAGAATGAGGTTTATTTAAAATATAAAGTGTTATATCCAATATAACGGTAGTTGAATAAAAATAATAACTATTTCCCTGAAACAAATTTTCTTTGGCCTTATATCATGAATTTTCCATTTTAAAGTTTAAGTATTTGAGATTAATTGAACTATATTTTATTTTCACATAAATATTTCGTGTGATTGTCTCAACTTCATCGATTTATAAATGTAGAGTTGTTGAAGCAATTTCGTAGTTTGATTCGCCATATGTGACCGCACGGTGAGGTTGAGACAATTGCATTTCGATTGGAAATAGGACATGTTTTTTTCAGTGCAAGAGATTTGCCTGGCCTAAGCAAAACAACCATTGCAACCTTTGCAGATGATACCGCAATTTTGGCCACCGGAAAAACCGTAGAAGAAGCAACTAGCAAACTGCAATACGCTACTAATAAAATCCACAACTGGACAAAAAGATGGCGAATTAAGCTGAATGAAACAAAATCCTCTCATGTTAACTTCACTAACCAAAAAGTAAGCCAAATACCTCTGAAAATCAACTCAACACAAGTTGCTTACGCAAACACAGCAAAATATCTAGGTATGACTCTGGATGCTAAACTGAGATGGAAGGAACATGTTAAAAAGAAAAAAAAAGAACTGAATTTGAAATTTAGAAAGATGTACTGGTTACTTGGTAGAAACTCAGTACTATCTATTCAAAACAAACTGCTTCTGTATCGTCAAATACTGAAACCAGTGTGGACGTATGGCATCCAGCTATGGGGCTGTCCTAAGAAATCGAACGCGAAAATCATCGAGTTGTTCCAAAACAAAGTGCTGCGTTGCATTGTTAATGTCCCGTGGTACATCAGAAACGAAGACATCCATAGGGACCTGAAGATACGGTTCGTGAAGGATGAAATAAAAAAATATGCAATTAAACACACCACGCGTATACGCGTACATGAAAATATTGAAATACGGCAGCTAATGGATGTGCCCGTTGCTGACAGAAGGCTTAAAAGAACGAAGCCACTAGATTTGGTTTTATAATCAAAAGCATACTTAATAAAATAATGTAAACGGGACTAACCAATGGGTTACACCCCAAAAAGTGTGCTATAAATATGAAATGTAAATTACTAGATGAGCAGTTGTTCTTTTATTTTTTTTTTTTTTTTAATAAGAAGTGTTGTGTAGTAGGAATTACAAAATGTGTCACAACAACACATAGATACCTTTTAAGACGTAGGTCCCACAACAACATGCGTCTTGAGGTATAGGTGGACGCTTTTTTTTAAATCTTTGTGGATTGAAAGCACTCGAGACTATTGATTCGGGCAAAGCATTCCATGTGTACGATGTACGCACAAAGAAATCTCTTTGTATTCTGTTACTATGACAGTGAGTAATCTCGACAGTACGACCGCCCGCACACACCGATTGACGAGTAAGACGGGGAAAAACATATGTCTGAGGCATTATGGACCTGATTTCATCCGAGCACTGCTGGTGACGATATTTATAAAAAACAACGAGATCAGCAACAGTGCGACGATGTTGCAGGGAATCAAGACCTAATGTTAAATCTCGATCACCAACAATTCGTATAGCTCGCTTTTGAACAAAGTCCAAAAGAGCCAGGATAGTACCCAAACTTGACAACAATACTCCATACAGGGACGAATATAGGACTTATAAATGTGGAGTAATTGATGCGAAGTAAAATATTTTTTACATCTATTGAGGAGGCCGAGTTTTCTTGACGCGCTCTTTGCCATGGCCATTATATGATCGTTCCAGAGTAAGTCATTGGATATTGTGACTCCCAATAAACGAATGCTTTCACATTCGCGTATTTGGTCGTCACACATATTAATTGAAATATCGTTGGGAAACTCGGTCTTTGATCTGGAAACAATCAATAGCTGTGTTTTGGTGGAATTAAAATTGACCAAATTTTTGTCACCCCAATCGGCGACTTTTTTTAGGTCCTCGTTTACATTTATGGCAGCGTCTCTCCGGACGGGATTTATTCGTTCATGCATTTTACCCTTTGAAGATAGGGGGACGAATGACTTGTGCAGTGTACTATCATCTGCAAAACTATTTATTGGGTTACTGGTGATTTGCAACAGTTCGTTGATATAAATTAAAAATAAAGTGGGAGATAAAACTGAGCCTTGGGGTACACCAGCGTTAATTAATTTGGACTCAGAAGAAAAGCCATCTATAGATACCGAGATGTATCTGTTAGACAGAAAATTTTGAATCAACTTCACGACTGCGGGATGAAAACCGTACGCAACGAGCTTGTTGATCAAGTTGGCATTCCAAATTCGATCAAATGCTTTTGTGATGTCTAATGCGATTACGTACGTTTCACCACCTTTCTCAAGTATGCTATTCCAAATATGTGCCACATAGTTCAATAGATCGGTTGTTGATCTTTTGTTTCTAAAACCGTATTGGCTGTCAGATATCAAATGGTTGTCTTCCAAAAATTTGGATATGTGTGAATTAATATAGTGCTTGTATATTTTAGACATGACTGGGAGTAAGGCTATTGGTCTATAATTTGAAATATCACATTTCGTTCCTTTTTTTGGGACATGCTGGACATTGGCCAACTTCCAGCAGGATGGATAAATACCAGATTTATAGGATTGATAAAATATTTTGGTGAGGGTTGGTGCAAGTTCTTTTGAAAATGTTTTTAGAAGAACAGGAGGAATGTTGTCCAGACCAGAAGCTTTGTTGTTGTTTAACCCCCTTAAAAGTTTTTCGACAATTTTGGGTTTGAAATGTAATTGTTTCATATTAACTCCTGAAGACTGGGTTTGGGGTGTTTCTTTAGGAGTTTCTAAAACTGTTGAATTTTAAGCAAAGCGTTCCGCGAACAATGTTGCTTTCCTTGCAGGGTCAGTAATGATTGAGTCACCATCAATGATAGGAGGGATAGAAGATTTAGTACCACAATTTAAAGAATTAATGGCACTGTAAAAACTTTTGTCAGAAATTGACATACTCGAACATACTTCGTTTTCGATTATCTGGTTTGATATTTTATTAGCCTTTAAATATTGGGATCGATTAACAGAGTTCTTTTTATGAATCCAAATATTAAATCATCTACGTTTGTTTCTAAGAGCCAATTTGGCTGCTTTCGAAAACAAATATTTTTGTTGGGGTTTCATTACTGAAAAGGGAACGAATTTGTTAATACCGAATTGAATGGTTTCAGTAAAGTTTTGAGCAGAAACATTTACATCGTCAGTATAAAAACAATGACGATCAAAAGGGAAACCTTGAAAAAAACTTCGGAGACCATTGGTGTCCATTTTTGAAAAGTGAAATATTTTACGGGATTTGGGAACTCTAGTTTGTAGCAAATCAGTTTTGATAACTGATGTGATTAGATAATGGTCAGAATTTCCAATACTACCCTTATCGACATTGACACTCGTAATATCTGGCATAGATGTGAGATAAAGGTCTAAGAGAAAACTTTTATCACCGCCATTACGAGGAGTGAAAGTTGGGCTTTTTACAATCTGCGTCAGGTCGTGCGATGCAGCAAATATTTCTGCCTGCCTTCCATTGTTGTCGTCGGTCATTTTGGAAAATTCCAACCACGATTTGTTGTGGACGTTGAAGTCACCGGTAACGATAACCTCACAACTTTGAAATTGTGCTCTAATTTCGTCGACAACATTAGTCAAGTCATTAAAAAAATAGGGATTATGTTTGTTTGGGGACCGGTATAGAGCTTTTGTGAAAAAAGAAATTTCAGGTAGACAAACCTTTAATACTACTGTACTGTAGCCATCACCATGTACTTCATAATTTGGAAAGCGTTTATATGCAACACTCTCATGAATGTATGCACATACACCTTGATGGAGTTTAAAAGCTGATTCAAGCCTATATTTGGGATTTAGTGTTACGTCATAGGGATAGTTTTCAGAAACTTGTGTTTCTGTAAGAAAAAGAATATGCGGTTGGTCGTGCTCGAGATGATGTTGCACGGCGTCCCGGTTGGCATTCAATCCACAAATATTTTGGATGTGTATTTTAAAAAGTTTTTTATCAAATGTGATAGTCATTTGATCAAAATATAATTTGTTTTAAAAATAGGTAACTAAACAATAAATCCTATCATATAATAAAATATGACATAGGCCAATATTTCATGATAGGATGTAAGAAATAATAAATAGGTGAAAACAAAGTTTTTAAAAAATTTGAAAGGTTACGAAAATATTTATCCATATTGTTCCCACGAGTTTAGACGCAATAAAGGTCACCAACAGGCCTTCGTCTATACCTGTTAGAAGTCTATATACAACTGGGGGCGACAGGTGCCCAGAGGATGGTACTTTTGTGGTTTGACCCTGCAAGAGTCCTCTCTAGTGTGTACCCACCAGGGGGTGCTAATAAGAGAGCACCTTCCCGCGACCCGGGCGGCTAAGCCAAGGTCCCCGTTCCCGCTAGACATGACAATAGGTTTACGGTTTGCAATAGCAGGCTAGAGCCCACTATAGCTCAGGTACCTCGGGTTCGCCAAGTCCCGTATCACGGTCTAATCAGACCAGTGATCCCTGAGGATTAATAAAAAAAAAAAAAAAGTGCGTCCCTAATTCCGTGATATTTAAAAAAGTACCAATTTTGTATTTTAAAAAGTTGGACTGAAAAGAATATTGTTTTTAAAACAATTGCTTTATTTTTATAACACTTATCAACGATTTATTTTGTCATTCTGAAAATACATAAATAGTTTAGCTCGATAGTAGTTTTATTCGATAAGCTCATAAACTTACAATTTTTTTTAAATAAGCATAAATAAATAGTATGTCGAACTGGCTGGTCGGATGTTTGGACAGCGAAAACTAGTGCGCCTGATCACTGGAGTGTTGGTATTGTCAACAGCGTCATTAATAGACATATCTGCTTATTAATCGTTTAGTAAAAGGAACAATGAGTTGAACATAAAACATTAAACTCAAACTTTCAAGTTAAGTAAATGGCATTATTATTCTACTTTGTGTTTAACAAATTTGGTGTCATTACGAACCAAATCTTCAACTACGTTTCTTCACTGTGGTTCAGAAATACAGTCAAAGCTATGCATGCATTTACTACGAATCAGATCATTTAATTGTAAAAGCAACAAAAACCGCAATAGTCTGAATGCAGTTAAGCTCATGGTTATGATTTTATATTATTACAATAAATGCTAAATATATTTCACAACATGCCAAAAATTTTATTGTTATATTGTGAAATATTATATTCTTTATGCCTTAGCAGTGATTCTTAACCTTTACGCACTCACGGCCTCGTTAAAATAAGTTTTTGGCCGTCGCAGCCCCCTTATAGTAAAATATTCTGGCGGTCATTATATAGAGTTAACTTTAATATAGTTCTATTTATCTGTGTCTAAAGGTATGAATGCATGCCATGCTTTGACATGTTCATATATTTATATGAAAAATGAAATTTTACTTGATACGAAGACGAAATTTTCTAATCGTTCAAAATTTAATATCTGTTTGGCATTAATAAATTTGATAAATTTTAGTTCCGTGTGGAGTTATGAAGAAACATCTTTAAAAAGATTTCTATGTGTTTGGACAAAATTAGATAAAATGATGGAGGAGCATGTCTAAAATTATTTTTCTGCATCCTAATTGCCGCTATATCACTTTGTATGTGTTGCATAGATTCGAAATATAGTGATCCAAAAATCCCGAGCAGAAATTTGTTAGGGCTCAAGTAAGGCCCTGATCAGGTTTGCCCTAACCCGGATCAGGCATTGGTAGGGCTGCTTGATTGGGCCCTGATCATGAGCGTAACGCTTTTGCCCTATCAGGTCCTGATCGGGATTACCGGATCAGACCCTGATTGGGATAATCGGATCAGGCCCAGATTGGGATATCCTGACCAGACCCTGATATATATTTATATATTATATACATAAATTAATCAAATTAAAATAAAAACATTACAATGGAAAAAATTAAAACATACATACCACCTTAATGACTAGCATTATAGTCGTTCAGCTGAGAAGCTACAACTAAAACATACATGAAACGATTTTAGCTATATATTTCTAAAATGGATAATACTCTAGTGAATTTTAACCCATTTAAATTTCAGCTAGGGATCAAATACGAAAAACCTGATCAGGGCCGGATACATTCAAATAAAGTTAACCCTAAAAGGGTATTCTAAATCAGGCCCGGAACAGGCCCACATCAGATTGCCCTAATAGGGATTGCCCTTGTAGGACTAACCAGGCCCTGATCACGCCCTGACTGTATTCAGGTTTTCCCTAACCAATTTCTGCTCGGGATGATACGCATTACTGTCAGTAATTAAAGTATTTATTGAAAAATAACCACATTCCCATTCGTACCCCTAGATTTAAAAAACGATTTTGATTTTAAAAAAATTGTGTAATATTTAAATTAAAAAATCTGGTAATATTTTCGCGGCAAATACTTTTCGCGGCCCCCTTGTTAAGAATCCCTGCCCTAGCATACATATTTTATGTAAGTTTTGATATTTAGATGGGAAATCGAATAGAGACAACTATAAAATAAAAAAATTGAGTTTGACTTTTCTCGATTTTCTTGAAACTTTGTTAATCGATAGTATATGATAAACAAAATTAATACGTGTTTTTTATTTTGTTTATCTTTTTTGTAGTTCTGAGACACGGTGGCTCGAAATAGGTTAAGAAATTTAGAGGCAAGCAAAGTATAAAGTGGAATTGTTCTCAAATGGGTTACTCGATCTTAATAATAATTTTTTTTTTGAAAGGGACTACGCAAGGCTTTATAAAAATACTGCATTAATCAAAAAAATCTATATTTTTATATTAGTGTTTTTAATTTTAATTTTGCCTAAAAAGTATATTTTTTCATTTATTTCTTTATATTTTAAAGATTTATTCTTTACCCAAAACATACTAAAATTACAAACAAGTTTGTTTTAAAGGTAATATTACCTTTTTGATTTTAAAGGTATTATTAGGTATACTGAAAAGGTTTGCTTATTTTACATGAAATTTTTAAATTTTAATATATTAAAAAAGTTATTTTCAATAATCCAAAAGTGCGTTTGCCAGACGTGTCATATTTTTTGTTAGTAAATACATATTCAAATGGGCCGTTCTCGTCAACAAAACAAAACGCCTTTCTGTAATTTGAGTATGTTTTGGGTAAAAAACTAATCTTTAGAAAATCTTAAAAAATAAAAAATCCCAGCGGCAGGTGTATCCGCTAAAAATAGGTAGATTTCGGGGTCAGACGGTTTTGTGTCCAAATAAAATTAGATGTGTCAGATTAGTTTAAATAAAAAATTTAAGTAGAAACAGAATAATTCAAAAAAATTATCGAACCAAATTAAATACATTATCCGAACTAACTTCATCAATACAATTTCGGAACAGTTTTATTTAAGTTGGTTTAAACTACTTTTAATAATATATTAAATCCACCAAAGATCAAATAAACGTCCACCAAAGATCAAATGAACTACGTCACAACTACAATTATACCATCACACATAATTTTTAATCAAACATTATCAAAAAAATTTATTTCAAAAGCATCTCTGTTGTTGTATTTTTTTGTTCTTATTTAATCTTTTTTCAAACAGTTACTTAGTAAAAACAAAAGAGATTTTGATAATTTTTCTATGGTATTGAATTGCTAAATATTTCTTGCATAGGTTCATTATAACGCTTATAAAGTTGAAACCTCTTGAGTTAGATAGCTGAAAATTTCTGAGGCTATAGTTTAAAAGTTAGCTTACAAGTTTAGATGAATTTCAATAACATAAATTTAAAAACGATATAAGCATTGCCTTTTGCGTTTGTTTTAATTTCAACAGCCCTAGGGTCTCAACCTTTAGACTTGAACTATTTTTTTTGAAAATTTTGGAAAGATTTATATTGTAAACACGTAAGCAAAAGTTTTCAAATATGACCTTGGCCATTTTCAGCTAGATCTAGGACAGCAAAGTTTAGTAAATTTTTAAAACAGCTGATTTTTGAAGAACCTGAAACGCCAAGGTTGTCATCTGGATAAAAATGTTAAAAAAGGTTCAAATATTCAATATTTTAAAATTTTATTAAAATATTATGATTCAAACGGAAGTTATAGCGCCCTAGAACTTGTCCAAGACATTATTTGCCGAAACATACACAGAAAACTATTTTGGTGTAGGTCGAAAAATGCGACCGTGAGAGTGTCGCTAAATTCCGTTATACCTCATATCGTTATATACATATATATATAATTTTTTTTTCGTTTTTCTGTCTTTGCTTATTCTGAGATGAAGCCCATTGCAATAGGTAGATTTTTATATGAAATCTACCTAAAAGAAGCTCTTTTAAATTTCGCCATCTTTGAAAATTAAATTTTTGGAAAATTGAAACTGAAAAATTTCATCTAAAATAAACAAAGAACTTTTCAGTATGATTTTTTTATTCAGCCTTATTTAATTCCTTTTGAACAAAAATAAATTCAAAAGTATCGGTACACTTGTTTTTAGTAAATGGCACAAAGTACAAAGAATTTCAAAATAATAATTAATAATATATAGCTTTTCCAGGTTAAATTAAACCTTTTCCAAATTGACTGCAACTTTTTCCAATCTAAATGAAACTATTTCCAAAATGAACGCAACCTTTTCCAATCTAAGTGAAACTATTTCCAAATTGAACGCAACCTTTTCCATTACAAATTAACCTTTTTCCAAATGAAATTAAACTTTTTCTAATTGTTTTTGTTTTAATCAGAACACTTGTTCAGAATATTCATTTATTTCAAGTATATAATAGCTATTTATGTATTAAGGGCGTAAATTATGTCTTTTCCGCTTGAGTGTGAAAGTATTGCTCGAGGCGTTAGCCGAGAGAAACAATCACTCGAAAGCAAAAAAGATAATTAATGCCCGAATTGCATACAAGATTTTTTGTATGAGTAAGATTATGTATTATTTGCATAAACAAAAATACATATATTTACACAAACTAGTAAATTTTTCCAAGTAGTTTTTCGAAAGTAGTTTTCCAATCCAAGTAGTTTTTCGAAATAATAGTAATAAAAATTAACTTTAGGCATTGCTATTTCAATTTTGGCATTGTTATTTCAATTGAAAAAAAGTCAGACAAGTGCAAATAAAATTCGCTCGTCAAGGGTTCCGTGAATGTAAAGAAAACAATATCAAAATAATTAACATAAAGTTGTATTGTAAAGGGTTTATATTGCCATACGATAGATAGACACATATAAATAAATGGTTCATCGTAAATATCAATAGTAAATGTCAATCTCATCTAAATTGATCGAAATGATATAAAAAATATTACTTTAGGTTAAATATTATCCATAGCTGTTTATGGTAGCTAAGGAACGACTCAATTATGTTAATCAACGACGAAGTTTAGGGTGTTAACACTGAAAATAGGACTTGGAAATATTTGGAAATAGGACTAGGAAAATTCAAAAACGGTGCATCGCAAAATTCTAAAAAAAAATTGTGATTTTTTTAATTTTGGTATTTTTTTGAATGACACCCCACTCATGCGAGCCAAAAAACATATTTTTCACCCTTTTCCACTCCCATCCACTAAACATGTAGAAATAAAATCACTTGAGGCTTCGCTGTATTTTTCGTCAAGGGTTTATCAAATTTCCTATCTCTATGAATTTTTTCAAATTTTTCTGTCAATCAACGAAGAAACGTATAGGGGGGACCAACTTTTTGTTGCACTTTTTTGTGAATAATTCAAAAACGGTGCAACGCAAAATTCTAAAAAAAATTTTAATGTTTCTTAATTTTGGTGCTCTTTCAAATGGCACTCCACTTGACCGGTTTTTTTTTTTTTTTAATAAAAAGTGTTGTGTAGTAGGAATTACAAAATGTGTCACAACACACATAGATACCTTTTAAGACGTAGGTCCCACAACAACATGCGTCTTGAGGTATAGGTGGACGCTTTTTTAAATATTTGTGGATTGAAGGCACTCGAGACTATTGATTCGGGCAAAGCATTCCATGTGTACGATGTACGCACAAAGAAATCCCTTTGCATTCTATTACTATAACAGTGAGTAATCTCGACAGTCCGACCGCCCGCACAAACTGATTGACGAGTAAAACGGGGAAAAACATATGTCTGAGGCATTATGGACCTGATTTCATGCGAGCACTGCTGGTGACGATATTTATAAAAAACAACGAGATCAGCAACAGTGCGACGATGTTGCAGGGAATCAAGATCTAATGTTAAATCTCGATCACCAACAATTCGTATAGCTCGCTTTTGAACAGAGTACAAAAGAGCCAGGACAGTAACAGATGCAGTGCCCCAAACTTGACAACAATACTCCATACAGTGACGCTGTGTTTTGGTGGAATTAAAATTGACCAAATTTTTGTCACCCCAATCGGCGACTTTTTTTAGGTCCTCGTTTACATTTATGGCAGCGTCTCTTCGGACGGGATTTATTCGTTCCTGCGTTTTACCCTTTGAAGATAGGGGGACGAATGACTTGTGCAGTGTACTATCATCTGCAAAACTATTTACATATTGGGTTACTGGTGATTTGCAACAGATATAAATTAAAAATAAAGTGGGAGATAAAACTGAGCCTTGGGGTACACCAGAGGTTATTAATTTAGACTCAGAAGAAAAGCCATCTACAGATACCGAGATGTATCGGTTAGACAGAAAATTTTGAATCAACTTCATGACTGCGGGATGAAAACCGTACGCAACGAGCTTGTTGATCAAGTTGGCTTTCCAAATTCGATCAAATGCTTTTGAGATGTCTAATACGATCACGTACGTTTCACCACCTTTCTCAAGTATGCTGTTCCAAAGATGTGCCACATAGTTCAATAGATCGGTTGTTGATCTTTTGTTTCTAAAACCGTATTGGCTGTCAGATATCAAATGGTTGTCTTCCAAAAATTTGGATATGTGTGAATTAATATAGTGCTTGTATATTTTAGACATGACTGGGAGTAAGGCTATTGGTCTATAATTTGAAATATCACATTTCGTTCCTTTTTTTGGGACAGGCTGGACATTGGCCAACTTCCAGCAGGATGGATAAATACCAGATTTATAGGATTTATAAAATATTTTGGTGAGGGTTGGTGCAAGTTCTTTTGAAAATGTTTTTAGAATAACAGGAGAAATGTTGTCCAGACCAGAAGCTTTGTTGTTGTTTAACCCCCTTAAAAGTTTTTCGACAATTTTGGGTTTGAAATGTAATTGTTTCATATTAACTCCTGAAGACTGGATTTGGGGTATTTCTTTAGGAGTTTCCAAAACTGTTGAATTTTAAGCAAAGCGTTCCGCGAACAATGTAGCTTTCCTTGCAGGGTCAGTAATGATTGAGTCACCATCAATGATAGGAGGGATAGAAGATTTAGTACCACGATTTAAAGAATTAATGGCACTGTAAAAACTTTTGTCAGAAATTGACATACTCGAAAGTTTTGCCGCTTTCGCTCTGTCAATCTCTGCCTTTTCGTTTTCAATTATCTCGTTTGATATTTTATTAGCCTTTAAATATTGGGATCGATTAACAGAGTTCTTTTTATGAATCCAAATATTAAATAATCTACGTTTGTTTCTAAGAGCCAATTTGGCTGCCTTCGAAAACAAATATTTTTGTTGGGGTTTCATTATTGAAAAGGGAACGAATTTGTTAATACCGAATTGAATGGTTTCAGTAAAGTTTTGAGCAGAAACATTTACATCGTCAGTATAAAAACAATGACAATCAAAAGGGAAACCTTGAAAAAAACTTCGGAGACCATGGGTGTCCATTTTTGAAAAGTGAAATATTTTACGGGATTTGGGAACTCTAGTTTGTTGCAAATCAGTTTTGATAATTGATGTGATTAGATAATGGTCAGAATTTCCAATACTACCCTTATCGACATCGACACTCGTAATATCTGGCATAGATGTGAGATAAAGGTCTAAGAGAAAACTTTTATCACCGCCATTACGAGGAGTGAAAGTTGGGCTTTTTACAATCTGCGTCAGGTCGTGCGATGCAGTAAATATTTCTGCCTGCCTTCCATTGTTGTCGTCGTCGGTCATTTTGGAAAATTCTAACCACGATTTGTTGTGGACGTTGAAGTCACCGGTAACGATAACCTCACAACTTTGAAATTGTGCTCTAATTTCGTCGACAACATTGGTTTAAATGATATTTTTACCCCTTCTCATATCCACCCCCTTAATAAGTATAATTATTAGTATATGGTACTTCACTATATTTTTCTTTAAAAACTTACTAATTTTTCTATCATTCAAAATGCTTTTTAAGATTTTCGATTACTTAGGCTCGGAGCTAATCAAGGAAAGAAAACATACAGAAAACGCTATGATTTAGATTTACACAAAAAATGGTGGGGTGTAAAATTCCAAAATATATTTTTTAGAAATACTGAAGTGAAGCCCTTTCATATGATACCCTACTTGACTCGATATAAAAATTTATTTTCTCAAAGGCCTCACATCGTAACCCTGTTAACCAAACGAAATCCATTTTGTTTTTTTTTTCAACCCCTCATCTTGTGTGGACAGATTAGTTTTATACGCACGCCAAATTTCAAGTTCATTGGATTTATACTAATC
The DNA here is from genome assembly GCA_963693315.1 of Diogma glabrata. Classification (NCBI taxonomy): domain Eukaryota; kingdom Metazoa; phylum Arthropoda; class Insecta; order Diptera; family Cylindrotomidae; genus Diogma; species Diogma glabrata. The sequence goes on from OY856187.1 coordinate 210,020,451, forward strand.
GAGATAGTAGAAAAAATGTGAAAAACACGTTTAACACGTTTTACTCTCACCAATAGTGTTCCGAATAAAAAACGGAACCCTAAAAAGGCCTGCTTTACGAACAATTTTTGTTATACAACATTTTATATAACATTTAACATATTATATAACGTTTTTTTATAAATGTTTAACACAACCGTAAAAATTAAATAAATTTAAATTTTAAGATGTGTTTTTACACATTATATGTGATGTGTTTACATTAGATGTGTTTTACATATTATATAACATTTTGATGAACAATTTTTGAATTGTAACAGTGCATTTTACGGTTTACTCGTACAAAAACTATGTTTTTTAACTACTAACTTGAGAAATCGTCATTATTTACTCGAATGTCTCAATGAGAAGTAATTTTTCTCAACTTAGGTCAATAATAATAACAAAAAATTACCTAGGTTAATAATGACAAATATTCTTTTATTTTTATTTGAAATGAACAAAAAAACACAAACAAATAATAATTGCATTTCTTTGTTTCGTTTTATTTGTATGAAACTAAACTTCCAGGCTACTTGATGTTTTAAGATATTTAAAACATGAAATGGAAAATGACTAATATCAAAATCTAATCAAAGCAAATATGATAATATGTGTTAGAAGTTAAAATAAATTCTATATATACCTCGGTTGAGAAGACTAATATAGACCTCGAACATTATATATATCCCTCGGCGCTACGCGCCTCAGGATCTAATAGTTCTCGGTCAATAATCGGTTACTTCTCAATCTTGTTATATAATGTACTATTATATACTTGAAATAGATGAATAAATAGTATTCTAAACAAGTGTTCTGTTTAAAAAAAAAAAAACATTAAAAAACAATTAGAAAAAGTTTAATTTCATTTGGAAAAAGGTTAATTTGTAATGGAAAAGGTTGCGTTCAATTTGGAAATAGTTTCACTTAGATTGGAAAAGGTTGCGTTCAATTTGGAAATAGTTTCATTTAGATTGGAATAAGTTGTAGTCAACTTGGAAAAGGTTTAATTTAACCTGGAAAAGCTATATTCAAATAACAATTGTCTGTAATTTAAGTGTGTTTTGTGATTTATTGTTTATCAAATTCTTAAAATATAAAAATATAAAAGAAAAAATCAATGTATTTTTTGAATCACCAATTTTGAAAAATAAAAATTAAAAAATCGTAAAAATATAAATTATTTAATCAATGCAATATTTTTATAAAACCGCATTTTTATATTTACTTATTTATTAATTAATTAATTTATTTATTTATTTATATATATATATATATATATATATATATATATATATATATATATATATATATATATATATATATATATATATATATATATATATATATATATATATATATATATATATATATATATATATACATATATATATATATATATATATATATATATATATATATATATATATATATATATATATATATATATATATATATATATATATATATATATATATATATATATATATATATAATATATATATATATATATATATATATATGTATATATATATATATATATATATATATATATATATATATATATAATATATATATATATATATATATATATATATATATATATATATTAGGGTGGCCCTTAGATTACACTAGAACTTTTTTTTTCATTGTACAGGCGGCACCCTCCCATTTCGTGTGAATACTCATAAAAATATTATTTGCAAAATCTGATATCAATCGGTCAATTCTAAGACGTGCCTCCGGCCACTTAAACTTGAATAATTTTGTTCTGGACCTTAAAAAAAAATTAAATTTTTTGTGCGACACCCTCCCATTTCGTGTCAATACTCATAAAAAAATTATTTTAAAAATTTAAATCAATCGTTCAACTCTAAGGGGTGCCCCCGGCCACTTAAAGTTGAGAGGTTTGGTTGTGGCCATTACAAAGAAAAATTTAAATTTTTGTACGACACGCTCCCATTTCATGTCAATACCCGTAAAAATATTATTTGCCAAATTTGAAATCAATCGGTCAATTCTAAGACGTGCCTCCGGCCACTTAAAGTTGAAAAATTTTGTTCTGGACCTTAAAAAAATTTTTTTTATTTTTTGCGCGTTTTTCTCCCATTTCGTGTCAATACCCATAAAAAAATTATGTGTAAAATTTGAATTCAATCGTTCAACTCTAAGGCGTGCCCCGGCCACTTAAGCTTGAAAGGTTTTGTTCTGGCCATTACAAAAAAAAATTTAATTTTTTGTACGACACCCCCATATTGCGTGTGAATACCCTTGAA
>OY856187.1:210027744-210155244 GCA_963693315.1 Diogma glabrata
AGGATACACGTCCTGAATTGCTGATAATTTCAATTATTTTGATTTTCTAACCCGTACTTTATTTTAAATTCATAAATGAGCCGTTCACTGCACAAAACGATTAACTCCATAAAACAAAATGTTGAGAAATTGAATTTTTTTCAAAGGTCAAATAAATTTCGATGTTTAGTAGTGTTAATCTTTATCATTCAGGAATGTTATTATAAACATAATTTATTTAATTTTGGTAACTAAGTATATCAATTAGCTATTATAGTAGTAATTTAATTAGTATAATAGATATTATTAGTTTTTAATGTCAGGTTTTTAATAGTCATTTTTTAATGGTCAGACAAATTTTGACTTTTAATGGTGTTTATTTTAATTATTCAGGAAAGTTGTTTTTAACATAGAAAGTTATGACTATAGCAAGTATTTTGACATTTAAATTTAAAATTTTCCAAAAAGTGGAGTTAGTCGCTTTGTGCAGTGAACGGCACAAATCATACCTTGATTTATTGGTCGAGAAAAACTTGCTGTTTGAGACTTAATGCTTTAGGTCGTCAAACTGACAAATAACCCGTAATTGGGGAAGTTAAAAATTTGTTGACCCTAATTCCGTGTTAGTAAGATACAGCCTATTATAAAAATAAGCGATTTATTTTTATTTGGAATGTGTTGTAATAATCATGAACTTTAAGTTAATGATAATAAAATTTAAAACACACGACTGAATTAAAACAGAAGGTGATTTAACGAAACTATTGAGGAGACCAGATTTTCTTCTTATCAATGAAAATTTAACATATATTAATCCTAATTCTAGCAATTTGGTTAAAAAAACATAGACCCGTAATTAGCTTCGACACGTTTTAAAAGTGTTTTTTATTTTTAAAAATTACATTTTTATTTAATAGATAATTACTTTTGATATGAAATACAAAATAAATTTGTTTAACAATTTTATAATTCCGTGCTAAAAACGGAATTACGGACATTTCAAATAAATTATGAACGTAATTCCGTTCCTTAACGAAAAGGTTATCATAAAGAAATTGTCTCAAACAGCAAGTTTTCGTCAACCAATCAATCAAGGTATGATTTATGAACTTAAAATCAAAAAACCCGGTAAGAAAATCAAATTAAATGATTATCAGCAATTCAGGGCGTGCATCATGATCTAAAATTTTTCAAAAAAGCTTAAATTTATCTTATTTTAAAGCTTTTCATGAAATAGCACGGAATAATATTGTACACTTGCCTTAGTCATATTCATAGTCATAGTCATAGTCATAGTCACAGTCATAGTCATAGTCATAGTCATAGTCCTAGTCATAGTCATAGTCATAGTCATAGTCATAGTCATAGTTATAGTCATAGTCATAGTCATAGTCATAGTCATAGTCATAGTCATAGTCATAGTGATAGTCATAGCCATAGTCATAGTCATAGTCATAGTCATAGTCATAGTCATAGTCATAGTCATAGTCATAGTCATAGTCATAGTCATAGTCATAGTCATAGTCATAGTCATAGTCATAGTCATAGTCATAGTCATAGTCATAGTCATAGTCATAGTCATAGTCATAGTCATAGTCATAGTCATAGTCATAGTCATAGTCATAGTCATAGTCATAGTCATAGTCATAGTCATAGTCATAGTCATAGTCATAGTCATAGTCATAGTCATAGTAATAGTCATAGTCATAGCCATAGTCATAGTCATAGTCATAGTCATAGTCATAGTCATAGTCATAGTCATAGTCATAGTCATAGTCATAGTCATAGTCATAGTCATAGTCATAGTCATAGTCATAGTCATAGTCATAGTCCTAGTCATAGTCATAGTCATAGTCATAGTCATAGTCATAGTCATAGTCATAGTCAAAGTCATAGTCATAGTCATAGTCATAGTCATAGTCATAGTCATAGTCATAGTCATAGTCATAGTCATAGTTATAGTCATAGTCATAGTCATAGTCATAGTCATAGTCATAGTCATAGTCATAGTCATAGTCATAGTCATAGTCATAGTCATAGTCAGTCATAGTCATAGTCATAGTCATAGTCATAGTCATAGTCATAGTCATAGTCATAGTCATAGTCATAGTCATAGTCATAGTCATAGTCATAGTCATAGTCATAGTCATAGTCATAGTCATAGTCATAGTCATAGTCATAGTCATAGTCATAGTCATAGTCATAGTCATAGTCATAGTCATAGCCATAGTCATAGTCATAGTCATAGTCATAGTCATAGTCATAGTCATAGTCATGGTCATAGTCATAGTCATAGTCCTAGTCATAGTCATAGTCATAGTCATAGTCATAGTCATAGTCATAGTCATAGTCATAGTCATAGTCATAGTCATAGTCATAGTCATAGTCATAGTCATAGTCATAGTCATAGTCATAGTCATAGTCATAGTCATAGTCATAGTCATAGTCATAGTCATAGTCATAGTCATAGTCATAGTCATAGTCATAGTCATAGTCATAGTCATAGTCATAGTCATAGTCATAGTCATAGTCATAGTCATAGTCATAGTCATAGTCATAGTCATAGTCATAGTCATAGTCATAGTCATAGTCATAGTCATAGTCATAGTCATAGTCATAGTCATAGTCATAGTCATAGTCATAGTCATAGTCATAGTCATAGTCAGTCCCGTAATATTGTACACTTACCTTAGTCAAACTTTTTTATTTTCTAAGCCTGCTGGCGAGATAACTTGTTTTCGATCGTGTTCTATCGCAAAATGCTTATTTAGTTATTAACTTTAAAGCTAATTTAATTTATTGGGTTATTTTTATCAACAGTAGATCGGGCAATTCATGGTTCCAGTATACTGGCACAATAACAATAATTATTGTTAACCATTAATGGGCCAACGTTTGGCGAGTTCAAGTAAACTGTACAGGTTATTTTGTATCAACCGTAGACCGGTTGATTCACGGTTCCAATAATGGCTCAATAACACTAATCAAGTACTGTTTACCATTCATGGATCAGTGCTTGGCCATTCAAAGGTAACTAAATACTGGCTATTTTATTTAAACCATAGATCGACCGATGGATGGTTCTAGTACTGGCCCAATAACAAGAGCCAAGTACTGTGGACCATTAATGAGCCAGTGCTTGTCCATATTTCAAAGTCTGACAAACTTTAAAATCTTTTTAAAACACATAAAAAATCAAATTGAATTTTTATCTAACCCCCAAAGAACCCCAAATTTTAGAAAAATTAGCACAAACAAAACTAAAATTAACTAGCCGATAATCCGGTTTGTGACATATATTTGATTATTACACTCTCCCCTCAATGATTATAAGCGATATAAATTTATATGAAGAGCAAGCAATAGCGTGCCATCAGCAATAGAATATTCCAATACAGCTAGAGTAGGCTCTACCGATGGCTGTATAGAGTTCATCCATCAGGACCCGTAAGATGTCAACTTGGCTTTTGACATCTCATCTCTATTATTCAATATCTTATCTTTATTATTTGACAACTAATATTTTAAAGAACATAACCTTTTAAAATGTTCGATATTTTTGTGTTTGTTCAACGTTATAACAGCAACCACCAAATTGCATTTAAACAAAATCCGCCATAGAATGGTTTCAAAAATATACTAACCCGCCCTTATCAATTGCACAGACATTCCCCATTTCATACTATAAAAATCAATACAACCATAAATCTGAAATAACAAATAACTTTCATAAATCAAACCTCAGCTAAAATTTGATCTCCCATTGTACACCTACCCCACCATACATCTAACTTAATAGTAACAAAATATTTCTTTGATTTGTAAATTATTTTTGTTAACCCGACTTAGTTTAATTTACTCTTTTCCATTAATCAGTTTATTAATTAATTCAATTAAATAAGTTTTGTGCTTTATAATAATAATTGAAAGTGAATTTTTAAAAACAAAAAATTATGTCAAACAAATTGTTATTGAAAGGATTGCTATCGGCAATCGTTCTTGTATCTGTGGTACACTGTGAAATTCAGATTGAGGTGATACACTTATATGATATTTGTTATGTAACGTTGATTATATTGTAAATATTGTAAACTTATTTGTTCATAGAAATATGGACGTCTGTATCAAATTCCACATGAGGAAGCAATTAACAAGCTTCATCCACGTCACAGTTTAAATAAAGAACAAGAACAAGATTTATCAAAAGTACCTGGGCATCCAGGAGTTGATTATCCAGTTTATCATTCAATTCCACATACAAGCTTCCATTGTGGTAATGTACCAGCTGTACCAGGAATGTATGCGAATGTTGAAACAGGCTGTCAAGTTTATCATACATGTCATGATGGGCGAGAAGGACATCAAGGTGCATCATTCTTATGTGCAAACGGAACGATATTCAATCAAAAAGATTTCAACTGTGATTGGTGGTATAATGTGAAATGCGACGAAGCACCACAATACTATCATTTAAACGCTGATCCAGAACATAACCCTTTTACTCCAAAGAAAAAAGAAGAAGATAAATTTTTAATTCATGTGTAAGAATCGAAACGGCATAAAAAACAAATTTATTTATAAAAAATCGTATTTAAATTATTTTATTTAAATTATTTTTATAGTTTTTTATTAAAATTTTGAGCCGTAGATAAAATTGCCTACAAATTATATAATTAAAAATTATTTAAATTATACATAATTGTTTTTTGAGATTGTGAATCAATTGTCTGTCCTTGTTACAATTTGATTTTTTTCAGTAATTTGAGTAGAAAAGTGAAAAGTTCTTGATGGATGGAGATAAAATACGTAATTGAAGAAAAAATGGTTCATTGAACGGAATCGACATTCTCTTTTGATTAATTAAAAAATGCGTTGAATTGGTCAGTGTGTTAACATGTTTTAAAGTGATGTAGTAGTAACAGACACAGTTGAAGGTAATTGCAGGTAATTTAAATATACACCTACTCTTTTATCGATGTATAATATAATTATCTAATCATTGTCGTTGATCCATTAACTATTAATCAATTTCAGTGTTAAGAGTATTAGTATTCAGTATTAATCAATTATTATTCAGTATTAATCAATTGGTGTCAGAAGTTTCTTCGGATTTTATTAATATGTCTTATGGTTGATACTAATTTCTTAATTATGTCTTGAATAACCCATTTGATCTATCCATTGTCTCCTAACTTACTATCACATTCTGTTGGATTCATATTCTTGCTACTCACACACTTACAAACTCAGTCCATCGCTCCTTCTTTTCGCCAATTTGTTAATACATGGTCAATTCTACAATTACAATTTAAAAGTTTTGGTTTGATGTTACTGGATGGTCTATAGTTGTGAATAATTAATGGTGTACATGCTAGATACACATATTTGAAAGTATCATAATCGCACAAAACACACCAAACCACTTTAAACGAGAAGACTATTAAAGAATTGTGTGGAAAAGAAAGGAAGCAAAAACTCTTATTGAGATACATGATTGAATGGAGACCAGATGGCACTAATCAACTTCAACTATTAGTAAATATTTCGGGTAGTTTTAATTATTAAAACAGATGGCTCCCAACCTCTTTGCCCATTAATCATTATTGTTCAAAAGCTTATCAGTTCCTTCTTATATTAATCGCCGTCTTTGCTATACTTTCATCAAAATTAGTTTATTAAAGAAAGCTGTAGTACCCGAACAGACATAAATTATGTGGTACGAATAGAAAAAGTTAAATAAAAAAAAATTATCGGAAGTGTAAAACCGGGAGTTGAGAGGTAGAACTGTTACAAATCATACTTTAAGCATATTTACCAAGTTTAAACAAAACCAATTATCACTTATCAGGAGCTGGTGTTATTTAAGTTTCAAATAAAAAAGTACTCGGGAGGAGCACTATACCGTCTCAAAACTAATTTGTTTTATGTTATTCAAATCTCCATCTTTTGTCTAAGTGTCATTATAATTGATTAATGAATGATGCTCGCAAGTCGGTATGCTCCCAAGAAACTTTAAAAAGAAAGTGTAAAAAATCAGCAGTTGTATGGTTGGCCTTCCGCTACATAAGTTGATGTACCCCAAAATATAACCATTATCTTCTCACACTAATTAAAACATTTTTCATCATGATCACTAATGACAGTGGAGAAATTCAACTTATACTAAGTTTATACCACTGATAGTTTAATAGAATACTAGTTTTTTGCTATTAAACTATCGATACATTGAGCGTTTATACTACAAAATAGTATTATTCTATCTGTGGTATAAACGCTCAGCATAATATTGACAGATAGAATACGGCTACCGTATTTCAAATTTGAATATAAAATCTTATCAATGTAAAAGTATTTCAACAAAAACTTGTAATACTAAAATTAATTTAAAACAAAAAATAAATTTTAAGTGATTTTGGCGTTGCACATTTTTTACAATCACCTGAAATTGTCTATTACATTTAACGTTTTGACCGTTACAATTTTTTTGAATATACTATTATACTATCGATCAAAAGTAAAATATCAAATAAGTATCTGTCAAAGTAAAAAGGTATTATTCTATCCGTTTACACCGTAATAGTTTAATAGCTATTTGCTATTATTCTATTATACTACCATGGTGTAAACTTAGTGTTAAGCAAATAAATAAGTGATGATGAAGTTTCAACTTTGAAGTAGCCATCGCTTTAGTGGCGTAATCGAAAGAGTGTCTGCCTCAGAATTCGAACGGCACTGAAGAGGAAGGTTCGAATTCATTCTTAACACGTTAAATGAGAAGTAACTCCACTTTATCTACTTTATCTACTTTATCTGAGAAACTCTACAAACCATACCTTTCAATTGAAAAAATTTCAATTGCTTCCTTACTTACTTTCATTTCTAAAATCAATTTGATCAATTGAATTGTTCATATTTGACTTTTTATTGAAGCAGCTACTAAAATGATTTTTCTACCACATTAAAAGAAGTTTTTTTCATAAGCAGGACACTTATCAATCGAATGCACTCTATACCACATCGTGTACAATCTTTGTTTATCGTTGAATACTCATTTCTATTTAAAATCTTGTTATTAGTCTGCCATTTTACAAATTTCTTTCTTATGACATCAACATCAGTCGCTCGGTCACATTCAATTCTACAAAGCAATAATTGCCGAATCGCTTTATGGAGTCATTGCATTGGATTTTCTCATATACAAATTAATAATCATATACAAACGTATTATAAATATCAATGCACATCTCTCTAATCTTATTTTACAGTATTGCCATTTTTAGTTTATCTGTGGATACATCTTTAGTTATTGCAGTTAGAGATAAATATCGTTTCCACTTTTTCCAATTTTTAGCCATATTTTTGTTCTCAAAACACATTGTTGGGAAGTTCCATTTCCTTCAATTTCGGATGCTATTTTCTTGTTTTTTTTTGTTTTTTTGCACCTGACACCATGTAATATATTAATACTAAGTTTACACCTTGGTTGAATAATAGCAAATAGCTATTTAAACTATGTATTACGATGTGAACGGATAGAACTAGGCCCGTAAAACAATTTGAATTATTTTGTCTGCAAAATGACTGAAAATTGACTACTGACCCTCAGAGGCAAAATTCAGACAGACGGATGACTACTATATGTTCAGTCGTTTGTGCGTCTAATCCTTGCCAGAAATTGGTCGGAAATGTGTATGTATATTTGACCAGTCTTTGTTAGACAAATTTGGTAGTCAATAGTTGGACGAATTTGACCATATATAACCCCGCGGTTTACCGACTGGCAATTGTAAGTCCAAATTGACCAACATAAAATACTCTAGGTCTTTCGTGAGACTTTTACATACCATTATATTCGAACGAATTTGACCATATTTTATACAGCCGGATTTTCAATGAAAATTCCTACGGGAAAAGAAACGCGAACACATGAAGAGCTGTATCGAAAACATCAATCAACATGCGGCTAATGGAAATTCGAAAGAGTGTTTTGCCAATGCGCGGAATCTGACCAAAGATTTCCACCCAAGATCTACAGCCATCAAAAATGGAAACAACGAGCTTACAACAAGTGAACGTGATGTGCTGGAAGTATGGCGATCCTACTTTCAAGACCTACTGAATAGGACGAATGAAGTTCATCCTATTAGAGCAATTGCTCCGTCAAGTGAGGAGATTTTTGTCCCTTACCCAACAATAGAAGAAGTCGAAGCTGCCATCAAAAAATTAAAAAATGGCAAATCACCAGGTATCGATGGAATCCCTGCAGAACTATTTAAGAATGGAGGAGCAGCTCTGGTCTTAAGTATATATGATCTGATTCTTGCAATCTGGGACCAAGAAGAACTACCTGCTGATTGGAAAACAGCTCTCATTGTTCCGCTACATAAAAAAGGTGACCGCCTAAAGTGTGCGAATTATCGTGGAATCACACTGTTGAACACTGCATATAAAATACTAGCTAATGTCGTACTCGCTCGGCTCATCCCGTTCGCCGAATCTATCATCGGCGACTATCAGTGTGGTTTTCGTCCCAACCGTTCAACCACAGATCAATGTTTTACCTTAAGGATGATTCTGGAAAAATGTTGGGAGTACAACCGGGAGCATTCACCAGCTCTACGTTGATTTCAAGCAAGCATATGATAACATCATCCGCGGCAACCTCTGGTCTGCACTCATATGCCTTGGTATTCCAGCGAAACTTGTTTCTCTGTGCAAACTCACAACATCGGGATCAAACTGTAGAATAGTAATCGAAGGGTCAGTTTCTGACTCTTTTGATATAACATCAGGTGTTCGACAAGGTGATGCACTCGCGCCCGTACTATTTAATTTGGCGCTTGAGTACGCGATAAGAAAAAGCCGCATTGAGACACAAAACTGTATATTTAACAAATCTAGTCAAATTCTTGGCTATGCAGATGATATTGTGCTTCTCGGACGTAGAACAAGCGATATCAAGGATAGTCTCTCTCAGCTTGAAAGAAATGCTAAACGACTTGGATTATGCATTAACACCGGCAAGACTAAACTTTTAACAACATCCAGGAATATACCTCCCGACAATCTGAATACTGGCGACTATGAAGTGGAACGTGTAGAAAACTTCAAATACCTCGGGTCTGTAATAACATCGTCAAATGACATGCAGACAGATATTAAAGCCCGTGTCTCAGCCGCATACAGAGTTTTCTACGCATACTCAAAACTTTTGCGATCCAAACATCTTTCGCAGTCGTGCAAACTCACACTTTACAAAGCATTAATTCGACCTGTGCTTACCTTTGGAAGCGAAAGCTGGACACTGACTTCCTCCGATTGTAGAATTCTATCAACATTCGAGCGGAAAGTTATACGTACAATTTATGGTCCATGTAAAGTTGCTGAAAATCAGTATAGAATCCGAATGAATCATGAAATCAGACAGCTTCTTGGAGGCTGCGATGTAATCGGATTCATTAAATCTAACCGAATTAGATGGTTTGGTCATGTAGAAAGGGCACCATTAGATAGAATGATTAAAAGAGCGTCCCAACAACAACCAGCTGGTGTTCGTCGAAGAGGAAGACCTAGACAACGCTGGCGTGATGACATCATCCAAGACCTTCGTGATATAGGATGTCGAAACTGGGGTCAACTGGTCATGGAACGAGATGATTGGAAGCTGATTGCACAGACGGCAAAATCCCTCCATGGGATGTAAAGGCCAGAGAGAGAGAGAGAAAGAGAGAGGATTTTCAATGACAATTGTAAGTCCACGGTAACTTACAAAAATGGTCAAAATCCGACAGTCACTTATTTGACGATTAAATGGCTTAATTAAGGAACGAATCCGAATTTTCTCCGCCCTCTCAGTTTTTTCCAAAAAAACAACACTTTAATAGTTCAATGTTTAAAATATAATTTTTTTTTCAAATTAAATAAAAAATAAAATAAAAAATACACAATAAAAAATAAAAATTCAAACTTTTCAACTTTTTAATCTTGAAATTCAACTTTTTTTTTTAATTCATTAATAAAATATGTTTTTGGTAAGGTAGTTATTTTTTCTGAGAATATCGAAATCGTTCTGCAGCACGCTTTAAAAAATCTACGAAACATTTTCGAAGTTCACTTTTGCTGATTTCAGCATGCCCCAACTCGCTGAAACGGTAGTTGATAGTGTCTTCAACTAACTTCGTAATATTAGTTAGTTCCGAAAATGAAAGTTTCTTCTTTTCTAAATATTTATATATTAATTATTACATAATATGGCATTTAATTATAGTAGCTACTTCTCCTTTGGTAATGGTTATACTGCACCTGTCCAAGTATATTCATGAACTACACTAGAATCAAATAGCCTTTCAACTATATTTCGGATTTTTTTGTAACCTTTTTACTCTCAACCTCTAGTTTTAGGAAAAGAATCTGGAAAAACAAAAAAGTAGGGTCTGCGTCGGACCAGACGGTGTAAGTTATACTTCTTTGGCCATTCGCTCGCACACACGCACACAGAAAGGCAGATAGGATACATTAAAAAAAATATAACTAAAAAAAAACAAAAATAAAAAAAAAATATTGCGACGCTGATGCATAGGCTGACTTCACCACAGCTCTGGAAACATAGTGTTCTAGATATATAATGAGCTAATATCCATCAAATACTTTAATTAAAAGCTAACCAATATTATGGACTTCGTTCTAATAATAAAAATATTAAAGCAGGCAGTAGTATCCCAACAAACATAAATTCTGTTGTACGAGAAAAAGTAAAAAAAATTTTATCGGAAGTGACAAAGCGGAAGTTAGGATGCAGAACTGTTGTAAACTTTACTAAATGGGTATGTACCAAATTTCATCCAACTCGATTATCAGGTACAGAAGTTATTGACCTTCCAAAATAACAGGTGCTTGGAGGACCCCCTACCACTTTGTTCAATATCGCTAAAAAAACTAATCAGTTCCTTGCCATACATATTTGCATCTTTTTGCAAAGTGTAATCAAAATTACTTAACGAACGAATGTTGTATGCTTCCAACAAACATTGAAACAATAAACAGGTGTTCGGGAGGACCCCACCACTTATCCCAATATTGTCCAAAAACTAGTCAATTCTTTGTCAATAAAGTCTTTATCTTTTTTCAAAGTGCCATTAAAATTGATTGATGAATGAAATCTGTATGCTCCCAACAAACTTTAAAAACCAAGTGTGAAAAGTCAGCAGTTGTATGGTAGATCCCCCGCCACTTTGATCAATGTGTCCCAAAAGATGATAATTATCTTCTTACACTAATTGAAACCTTTCCATAAGTTTTATCATAATCACTTCATTATTGTAGGCTGTAGTGTGCATAAAGATACTGAAAAAACTGCCCACAATTAAAAAATGAAGTGCGTAATCTTTACACGCTGTTGAAGTAAAACTTCTTTGGCAACTGCAGCAGGTATTACTAAAAATATTAAATATAAAATATAAATATGTCATAGTGAAATTTAGAGTTTCTTTCTAATGTTCTTGATAATATAATTTACGACAATGTGTAATAAAAAGCCATATTTACATGTTTTACAAAGTTTTACAACGTATTACAAATTAAATTTCACGATGAATACATGTCCACTTAATTTAACAACAAGATTTGGTACAAAAATTGGTGCAGTTTTTCAATAAATTTAGCAAATTTGTCATAAGCTTCTAATTTCATATTTTTTCAATTATATGATAATAATTGAATTGACTTTGTAATACATTATGTAAATATTGCTTTTTATTAGACATGCTGTAAATTATATTATCAAGCAATGCAACTCTAAATTGCAATATGACACATTTGTTTTATATTTAATCTTTTTATTAATACCTGTTACAGTAGCAAAAGAAATTTATTTCAACCACGTGCAAAGATTACAGGCACTCATTTTTCTATTTAACCAAACAAATTTAATCAACACAAATATTTTTATTTAAAAATAAACTTTTGAAAAAACGGCATATTTTTAGTCATAGAGAATTATATACGACCACTTCAAAATCTATAGCACACATGGCCAAACCGCGGCTCGCGAGCCGCATGCGGCTCTTTAAAAGAATAAATGCGGCTCTCGAAAAGAAATGAAAAAATTAAATAATATTTAATAATTCATAAAAATTGTAGCAAAATTAGAAATAATACATATAATTTATAATGCTGTTTATATGAAAATATAACAAGTAAAATAAAATATTTAAAATAATAATATAATATGATTTAATGCAATCATTTTATTATATTTAGGTCCGTCCTGTCGAAGTTACTACTATTGGAGTTTTGTGCGACTTTGTTTCAGTTTGATACTACTTTACTTCGCGAATCAAGTTTATAATCCGCTGTTATAAATAAATTTAACTAATTTTATTATTTAAGGTTATACGTTTAACATATTGTTATACGTTTAACATGGGCTAAAAATAAAATCACCTGTATTTGTCTCAAATTAATGCACAAAAATCTTTCTCAAAATCAAAAGTCTTTCCTTTTGGATTCGTTTGTTTTTCTATGATTATCTTTTTCTGCAATTTTTTTATAAACAATATTTTTGATATTTTATCTTTAGGCAATTTGCCGACGTTAAATTTAATGTATCCTTTAATATTCCAATTAAAAATTGAATAAGTTCATAATTAACTAGAATTAAAAACACGTGCAAATCCGACATATGCTACCTCAACCGCTTCTACATCTACGACAGTAAGATATTACCCTAAACCAAAAACGAAATTAAAAACTTAAGGAAATTGGAAGAAAAAAACGGTGATTTCATCTCGTGTAGCGAAATATAATATTTTGCGTGTTTTTTATGAATACTCCGTTTTTTAATTTAACTGCCAAATATGTCAGACCACAAAAAAAGGAGATATGACGGATAAAATCGTAGCTTCAGGCAAGAATGGGTTGAAGCATACGCATTCATTGATAAAGGGGGAAAATCTTTGTGTCTTATGTGCAATGAATCACTTGCCCATTATAAAACCAGTAATTTAAAACGGCATCACGAAAAAAACCATAATAAATTTTTGGAAAATCTGCATTAAGTAATCAGCAAACATTATTATCATCTTTTAGTTCAGAAGCCGATAATACTACCGAGGCTAGTTTTATGATCGCTTGGAACATCGCTCGTGCTTAACGACCTTACACTGAGGGAAAATTTATCAAAAAGAATATGGAACAGGTGGTTAAAATGCTGGATCCTTTAAATATCAAATTGCACAGATTAATTAGCAATGTTCCAGTATCACGTCATACCACTGAGCGACGTATTACGGAAATAAGTAAAGATATAAAACAGCGACTACAAGTAGATGTAAAAAATAGTGTAGCTTTCAGCTTAGCCCTTGACGAATCAATCGATATACAAGACACCGCTCAGTTAGCTGTATTTATCCGATACGTTTCCGAATCTTTAATCGTAAAGGAAGAACTATTGGATTTGGTAGCACTTAAAAATACTACCCGTGGTATTGATACTAAGAGTGCCCTTGATAATATATTGTCAGATACAGATATTCCACTGAATAATTTGGTAAGTGTAGCAACTGACGGAGCACCTGCAATGTTAGGAAAAAAATGTAGGCCTTATTGGTCTATTAAAAAATGATCCAAGAATACCCGAATTTCGGCACTTAATTGCATTGTTCATCGTGAACATTTAGTTGCAAAATATTTTAAATACGAAAACGTAATGAAAACTGTGCTACAAATTGTGAACTATATTTGGACGAATTCAAAAACCCATCGCCAATTCAAGAACTTTATCGAAGCACTGGACTTTGAAGATCATCCTCAAGATCCCAAGTAGGTTTTGCCAGACATTGACATACGGCCAAGCACTGGTCCATTAATGGTTAACAGTACTTGGCTATTGTTACTGGGCCAATACTAGAACCAATCATCGGCCGATCTATGGTTTACAGAAAATAGCCAGTATATTGTTACCTTTGAATGGCCAAGCACTGGCCCATGAATGGTAAATATTACTTGGCAATTGTTATTGGGCCAGTACTGTAGCCATGAATTTGCCGATCTATGTCATTTTTTTTAAATTTCACTAGAGTATTATCCCTTTTAAAAATACAGTTTGAAAAATTTCACATATAGTTTAGTTATCGCCTTGTCGGTTGAAAGACTATGGTAATAAAGAAAAGGTTGGTATATGTTTTAATTTATTTTCATTTCTATTTTATTTTAATTATTTTGTTAATAATTTATTTAAATTTATGTATAAAAAATATTATTTTATATTTTTTTTAATGGCGGAGTACTGGCGGAGTCAGGGCGGTGTTTGACATTACTCAGCCATTCTTGCAACTGAACCAGTTGTATGGGGAGTTTTGAATTTTTTCCGTCATTTTTATTTTATTTTAAGTTAGTTTGTATTTAATTTATTTAAATTTACATATGATAATAATGTATATTTTTTTTAACGGCCCAGTCTTGGTTGCCAGTATTTGACCCAAGAATGGCAACCATTTATTGTCCGAAGTTATCATCCAGTAAAATTATGTTAATGACCCAGTCGTGGTTGCCAATACTCGCCCATTGCTGCATTACTGGCTGCCAGTAATGGACCATTACTGGACCAGTTGTACAACCTTGTATGGGATATAACATTTTACTGCCTTGTACGATGGTTATCCACCTATAATGTTCTAAGCCGATTTGTTGATTTAATGGAACCTATCAGAAATTTCCTCAAAGAAAAAGAAAAACACTATCTGGAATTAAAGGATGATAAATTGATTAATGATTGTATGTTTTTGACTGATATAATGGAGCATCTGCAATCCCTCAACCTAGCTTTACAAGAAAAAAATAAATTTATTACTGATCTTATTCAAACGATTCTGAGTTTTATTAAAAAAATTCAACCTTTTCAACGAGATTTAACAACAAAAGTGTTCAACCACTTTCCTCATCTGAAGAACAGACTCTCTAAAATTAATGATAACAAACTGAGTGAATACGACAGTAAATTAGCAGAATTATTAAAAGACTTTCACTTGCGATTTAATGATCTGAATAATTTAAATATTTCTCTTAATTTCCTTGTAAATCCATTCGAAATTAACATTATTAACGAGGGCTTATCGATTCCTTGTTATATTTTGCATGACAGTGCCTCAGTAGAAATGGAATTACTAGAGCTACAGGAAGATCACATTCTTAAAATGCATCACAAAGCCACACAATCTCCAAATGAGTTTTGGAAACTAGTGTCTCAATCAAAGTACCCCAATTTGAAAAAAGCTGCTGCCAGATTACTGTCTATATTCGGTACAACATATTGTTGTGAATCACTTTTTCAACAATGAAGTTTATAAAATCAAACCCCCGTTCACAACTTACAAATGAGCATTTAACGGAATTAATTCGTACTGCGCTAACAAACTATGAACCAGATTTCAGAAAATTCACGGCCAAGTTACAAACAAACATGCCATCTACCAGCAGGCATGTCATGTAACAAACTTTAAAGATGTATTTGTATGTATTTACAATTGTATTTGTTGTATTTAAAACATAATTGTTTTTTCAATAAAATAAATATTTCCAAACAACTGATACTTTTGAAAATTTTTTTTTTTTTTGTGGCTCTCGAAACGAGAGATTATTGTACTGCGGCTCAACGTGTAGTGAAGCTTGGCCACCTCTGATCTATAGCAATATAATACAACTCAGACTATCCAAACAGATTAAGATGTTTTGACGAAATCGCCTAAAATACATAAAAATACGGGTTTTTCCAATTTTCTGAAAAACGGTTTTTTCACATCATAGAAAACTATTGGACCGAAATCAATCCAAATAGCATCCAAATGCAAATTGAACTGTTTATAAGGTAGATAAAATAATTGATTATTTTCTTGTAAGACATTATTTGCTGTCTGGTCAACATATGATCTTTGAATAATTATCACCGAATTTTCATTATTAACTTGCCAAGATGACGTAGGCTTATTTGAAGGAGTTACAGAATTACTTGCATCTATGAATGAAAATAACACAGGACAACAAAACAATAAATGATTCATTCTAAAATTTTTCTAGCGCTAATAAAATTCTAGCGCTAATAAAAGACTAATTAATTTAAAATTTGAAAGTTTAAAAAAATTTTTTTAAATATTTACTTATCAACACAGTATCTGCATTAGTATTAACATTGTTATTTTGAGACACACTATGACGCAATGACGAATTTTCCTTTAATTGTTTTTTTCTTAGATAACGTAATTTTTGTGACCTTTCCGTATTTGTGAGAGCCCTTGAACCTATTAAAATTGTATTTTTTATTTATTTATAAATATGAATATGAATATATTGAATATATTGAAAAAAATACACAAAGAAAGAAACACATATATAACCAAACACTTACGTATCATTGAAGAACCTGTGCCGCTGTTTGAGTCAATGTTTTTTTCACATAAACGCTGACGATACAATCTCGTTTTTTGCGCAGCTTCATTTTTTTTTTCTCATCTTTTCTAGCTATAATAATAAAACGTTTGGAATATAAATTCTTCAATTTTATTAATTAAATTTTAAATATTGGTGAGATATTGTTGAGCTAAGTAAAAACTTACATTTTTTAGGCTGGAGAGCGTAATTAGGTTGTTGATTTTTTCTTTTATAATTATTTATAGATGCAGGGGTAAAATTTTCCTGTGATTCAGCCATTTGAAATCCAAACAACACTATTTCATTATTTTTTAAAACACTTTTTTGTGAAATATTTTCTAAACTAATCGACACTCGTTAACAATGGAAATTTTTCAAATTTTTCAAAAAAACAAAAATTATTCTTTTTCCTTACTAGTAGAGTTACCATGAGTAAGATTATTAAAACAATATTCAAAACTAATGTTTGCATTCAAATTTAGATAAATGTCAAAATCAATTCAGAATTTTCTAATAACATTGCAATGTTTACGACTAAACGAATTTTATTCAAATATTTCCATCAACATGCAAAATAAATTTGATAAAGTATTTTTTGGTTGGTTATTTTCATTATTATGGTGTTATTTTGATAATTTTACCCGAAGCGCAAGGATTTGTGAGGAATGAAAATGGTTTGTTTTAAACTCTATTTTTTTACATTATATTAATTTGAAATATCGTTTCAGGTTCAATGACAACAAAATTAACAATATATTCAATGGAATTATTCTCTGGTTTACCATTTATAAGTTTATTTTTATTCGCTTGGATTCAACAGTATCGAACAAACGTAATTTTTATTAATTTAAGAATTATTTATTTAAGAAAAAATGTCAAAATCAATTCAGAATTTTCTAATAACTTTACAATGTTTACGACTAAACGAATTTTATTCAAATATTTTCATCAACATGCAAAATAAATTTGATACAGTATTTGGTTGGTTATTTCCATTATTATGGTTTTATTTTGATAATTTTATCCGAAGCGCAAGGATTTGTGAGGAATGAAAATGGTTTGTCTCAAACTCTATTTTTTTTACATTATATTAATTTGAAATATCGTTTCAGGTTCAATGACTACAAAGTTAACAATACATTCAATGGAATTATTCTATGGTTGACCATTTATAACTTTATTTTTATTCGCTTGGATTCAACAGTATCGAACAAATTTAATTTTTATTAATTTAAGAAAAAATGATGTTGCAAATGTTGACACAAAAACATTTAATGCCAACTGGTGGATATTTTAATTGTGTCTCATCACCTTATATGTTTTTTGAAATAGTATTATACGCATCTATACGGAATATTATACAGAAACATATCATGGCTTTTCTTTAGGATTGTATTTCAGTCAATTAAATTGCATATAGTCCCTGGGCTCACGCCGATTTCATTTGATGATTACCACATATTTTATACTTCATGAGGCGCCTGTCCTTGATGAGTCCGAAAACTTTTGTTCTACCATTTTCTTCCAGTCGGCCGCTTTTTCGTTCGGCAAGCTCAGAAAAATGCCGATTGCTCAGGATTTTGTAATTTTTTATTTTTTTAACTATGGGGGAAATTTGTTTTAGAACACGAGGGTAACCTTGTCCGACAAAAACTTGTCTGCTATTGTCTAGTCCGAAAACCCAAAAATACCAAAATGTCAGTTCAATCGGCATTTTTCGGAGCCTGCCGAACGAAAAAGCGCCTGAATCGAGAAAAATGGCAGAACAGAAGATTTCGGGCTCGTCAAGGACAGACGCCTCACGAAGTATAAAATATGTGGTAATCATCATATGAAATCGACGTGGGCCCAGGGACTAATATAATTAAATATTTAAATTATAAAAAATATCACATATGTAACAAGTTTAATATGCCTAATATAGTTAAAATAAATAAAAAATTTATAATATAAAAATATAAATTAATAGAAATTTCAAGACATAGGAACTTTTTCAGCATTTAATTAATATTTTTCTAAATTGTGGACCGTTTCTAGCAATTCTTTGTTTGTTTCGATTTCCTTCACCAAAATTTTCAAAAAATGTTTGCTCATTCTTTATATTCTTTGTATTTATATGCAATATAAAATTTTGAATGAGAAAAAAAGTAAATGATTTTTTTTCATTGCAACAGCAACTTGTTTCATTGCAACAGCAACTTGATATTGTTGTTGAAGTTTTTGTAAATTTTTTACGATGTTTGTTTTGCTTCTTTTCTAATACGATCAATGATTCCTGACAACGTTTTATTTCTTTATTTACGTAATCAATACGTTTATTTACATTCTGTCGACTTTTTTCAAGATCATTTTTTACAAGAACTGGACCGTACAGTTTATAGACCTAAATAAAAATGAATTAATGTAAATAAAATTGAAGTCATAGTTTAATAGATTCGATCTCGAACCTTATTGGTTTCTCCTAAAAGTGTTAACTCATCCAAAACATTTTTATTTTCATTTAATTTTCATTTAATTGACCATCTAATAGTTGCCGTTGTTGAACTAATTTTGTAAAATCTTGAATTATAAATAAAAATGATTAATCTGCACGAATCTCCCACACAAGATTCCTAATTTTCTCAATACCTTTTTGAGCAGATTTAAAATGATCTAATTCTACTTGGTTTTTTTTGTATTGCTGAACTATCCCTTTTTTGTATAATTCTCTTTTAATTCAATATAAATAAACTATTTTTTTGTATTGCTGAACTATCCATTTATTTGTATAATTCTCTTTTAATTCAATATTAATAAACTATTTAAATTATTATTTCTTTTTCTTTTGTTTTTTAATTATTAATTTAAAATAATAGATTGGGATTTGTGTTAAAGTGTCAAATTTGTCAAATTTGTTGGTTGCAAACAGTATTGAACTTCCGTTGCAAAATTTTCATAACGCGCCTAAAGAAGTTTTACTTCAAAAAAAATTTTTTTACCGGAAGTAAAAAACCGGAAGTTGGGATGCAGAATTTTTGTAAATCATACTAAATGCTTATGTACAAAGTTTCATCCAATTCGATTATCAGGTACAGATGTTATTGAGCGGCTTTGTAATGTTCTTGCCGTCAATAGGCCAATAAAACTGTCGAACATTAGCTAATGTACACTCTACTCCTGAATGTAAATTTTTAGTGTGGTAATAACGTATGATTAATTCTGTCAAATGGTGTCGAGGTAAGAGATATTGATGTTTTGTATCGTACGGAAGGGAAGTATTGCTAAGTCTACCACCTACTCTAAGCATACCGTCGGCATCAAGAAACGGAGTGAGACTACATAATTTGCTCTTTTTTGACAAACATTTTTTACTTTTAAATGCTTTATATCTAATTGAAATTCACTATATTGAATCATTTTGATTAAAAACTTTGTGGACTTCAACAGTTCACATGGTTGTAATTCCCCTATCCGTTTATTGATTTTTGATTTGCACTTAACATTGTTAATAAATCTCAACATACGAGCTACAACCCTTTTTAATTTTTCAAATGAACTAAAACAAGTAACATCAATAATATCGTTATATAAAGTATATATCTGGTTTCAATTTTTTCAAATCAGGTAAATTTTCGAACTTGATTTTTCCGAATTTAGAAGGCCAGCTTTTTTCGAATTGTTTCAAAAATAATGGACCATTCCACCACATACTCATCGTTTCTAATTATTGGGGCATAACACCTCTTGACACTAAGTCTGCTGGATTACTTTTACTTTCGACATGCCGCCATTCTAATTTATAAGTTAAATCTTGTATTTCTGAAACTCTATTGGCAACGTATGTTTTTAGTTGGTTGGGTGGAAGTTTTATCCATGCGAGCGTAATGCTGAAATCAGACCATAAAGTAATTCTGCTAAACTGAATATCTATTGCTTTGATAACCTTGTTGGTTAGTCTAGCTAATAAGAGTGCGGCATTCAACTCTAATCTTGGTATCGAAATTATTTTTAACGGCGCAACTCTTGATTTACTACAAAGCAAGTTAGTTGTGATATCACCGTTCGTACTGTTACTACACCTTATATACAAACATGCTCCATAAGCTGAACTAGACGCGTCAGCAAACCCGTGGAGTTCTACTGTATCATACAAATCTGGCATTACATTTCTATTTAGCCTTATCTTGTTTAAACAATTCAACTGGTTTTGAAATTCTAAATACTCTGATCTAATATTGTAAGGAATTTGTTCATCCCACTCTAATTTAGATAGCCATAATTTTTGTATCAACATTTTTGCAATTATTATCGTAGGAGCTAAAGGATCAAATATTTTCGAAATATTTGCTAAAACAGAACGTTTAGTTACAATGTTATTGCTGTCGTGATTTAATTGCTCAATATTAAACATAAATTGATCTGTATTTGGCGTCCACGAAAGACCTAAAGCTTTTATAGTTTTATTGATTTTAGAGGAAACATCTTCTGTGTCCCCTTCGGGTATATTATTTAAGAGTTCCTTTCTATTTGAAGTCCACTTTCTCAACTTCATTCCAGCTCCATTTAAAATTTGGTTCAATTGTTCTATGGTTTTCTTGCATATTTCTAAATCATTAGACCCACTTAGAATGTCATCTACGTAAAAGTCTGAAAGTAGAACCTTTTTTGCCAAAGGATATTTATTACCGTCGTCTAAAGCTAATTGCTGTAAAACTTTTGTTGCAAGGTAGGGCGCTGCAGATGTGCCAAAAGTTACAGTCTGTAATACGTATTCACGCAATGGTTGACTTTCATGCTCTCTCCAGAAAATTTTTTGATAATTAGTGCATTGTGGATCCACTAAAATCATCCTATACATTTTCTCCACATCAGCTGTGAAGACATGGGTATATTTTCTAAACCTTAAAATGATGTTAAATAGTTCCTGTTGGACTACTGGACCTACCATCAAACAGTCATTCAACGATAAATTGTTTGAGATTTTAGCAGAGGCATCATATACTATTCTAAGACGTGTAGTGCTACTACCTGGTTTTATTACCGCGTGATGCAGAAAAAAATATTCAGCACTGTTTGACGTAGTGTTTTCACATAACTTCATATGACCTAAACGTTCGTATTCTCGCATGTATTCAACATAAGCGTTCCTAAAATCGACGTTTTTATTTAATCGGTTTTCAAATAAACTAAATCGTTTTAATGCTATATTACGAGACTCTCCTAGTTCACTAATTGTATCCTTGAATGGAAGGCTCACTATAAATCGACCTGATTCATCTCTACGGTATGTTTCCTGAAAGCTAGGATTCACAATATTTTTCTTCTAAAGAAAATTTATTTTTATCGATTTCAACAATGGATTCTGTATGAAAAAATCTAGCTAATTGTTCGTCTAATTGATTGTCCAAAGAATTTTCACTAAATGAAGACAAAAAGAAGTTTTGGTTATTTAAATTGGGTGCATGATAACTATGATTTTGAGAGGCAACTAATACATTTTGAAAATCAGCATCAAATCCACCACTCACAATCCAACCTAATTTGGTATTCTGTAATATTGGTAAATTGGATGCCAATTCTATACGATCGTGCAATAAAATTTTAAAAAATAATTCCGCACCGATTAATAAATCTATTTTATTTTGTTGATTAAAAGTATAATCAGCTAAGTCAACATTTGAAGGAATCGACCATCTAGATATATCTATAAAAGTGTTTGGCAAATAATTTTTAATTTCTGGAACAACTAAAAATTCCAAAACTTGTTCATATTTACTGACTCTAGATTTAATTAAAGTTGATATTTTCTTATTAATACTAGTTAAATTATGATTTAATCCCAAAACTGACATTTTAAAATTAATACTATCTAAATTAAGTTTATATGATAATTCTTTTGAAATAAAATTATTTTGCGAAGCTGAATCTAAAAGAGCTCTACATAAATGAAATTTACCTTTACCATCAGCTACTAATACCAATGCTGTAGACAACAGTACCTGTTTCTGTTGTTTGACTTCTGCCTTTTGTGGCTGACAGGTGAATGTACTGCAACTTGCTTGATCTTGTATTGGTTGAATGACTTCATTACTATTTTCATTTGTATGCTGTAAATTTTCTTTCTCAAGATTTGAATTGGTTGCACTACTATCTGAAACTTTGTTTGATGAACTAAATTGATTTGTGGTAGTACACATGCATTGTCCTTGTTGACTATTACTAAATTTATTTGAATCTTTTCTATAAAATGTGATTGGTTTGACAGTTTTTGGCTGAAGATTTAATTTGATGTTTCTTGAATACGAGTGTTGTGCCATATGTAATAACGTATAGTGTTTATGCTGACATATCCTACATGTGTGAGATGATGAACATTTTATGACTCGATGATCTGGACGAAGACAATTTAAACATAATTTATGTTTTCTCACTTCAGAATATCTTTCTGTCGGTTCAATTTTCAAAAAATGTTGACACTGCACTATAAAATGATTTCCATTACAGATGGAACATGTATCGGAAGTTGATGATTCACTAACAAAAGTTTTTTGACTAAATTTTGACATATGATGGATTGACTTGTTTTGTGTCACGATTTGACTTTTATTATTTTCCACTGATTCCAAAATTCTACACCGTTGTAATAAAAATTGATGTAGTTTATCGCAGGTTGGTAATTCTAAAGAGTTTATTTCAGCTTCCCAAGCTCTGCGAGAATCTCTGTCAAATTTTTGTGTAATTACAAACACTAAGATCATATCCCATGCTTTGATATTTTGACCTTGTTTTTCCAAAGCACTTATATGAACTATGCAATCATCCGATAATTTCCTTAACTCTACTGCTGATTCTTTTGTGATGGTTTTCACACTAAACAAGTCGCTTAAATGCTTTTCAATGATGGCACGTTTGTCATCATATCTTTCTATTAATGCTTTCCACGCTAAAACAAATCCGTCTGACGATGTGTCAACTTTTTCGATGCAACTACGAGCTGTTGATTTCAAAGATCCATTGAGGTAATGAAACCTTTGTATGTCTGTAATATTTTCGTTGTTTATAATCATGGAAATAAATGAATCTTTAAATTTCGTCCAATTTTCCAATGATCCATCAAAATGCGGTAACTTTATTTCCGGTAACCTCAAAGACTCGATTTTATTTGGTACTGGATATTGTATCAAATCATTTCTTTTTCCCGGTCTTAATTCCTTTAAATAATATAGTATTTTACTTTTGAGACTTACATATTTTTCCTCGAACTGGCAATCCTCAACTGCCGAACTATCTAATTCTGTTGTATTTTCTAAATCTGCTAGTATTTCTATTAATTCTTTTTGAAGCTCCTTATATTCTTCATAATGCTTTTCTAAATTTTCTATTTTAATTTCTAATTGTATTTCCGCAAAAGGATTTGTATTATCAAATGAATTCAAATATTCTTCTAAACTTTCTAGTTTTGCTTTTATAAAGCGTTTCTGATTGTTACATTTACGAATTTTTTTGGCAGACATTTTGATGTTAGTTTCACAGAAGAAACACAAACACACGTGCACGTTTTGTATCTATTAATATTACTAGTTCCAAAAGACTATTTTATACATCCGGTGGCTACGAAGGACCAAAATGTTTTTATCTATAATTAATCGACAAATTTACTAAAGTGAAACCCACCGAATTACTAAACAAATAACTTTTTATTTTTCACTAAAATTGTACATGAAGTTTTCTTCCATTCGATAAATGACATTTAATCCAACGAACACTAAAGAAGAACTGAACTTTATTTATTTTTGTTTCGTTCGTTATAAAACGTTAGTGTTACATGAGTAAAATAAATATTTATATTCAAAATAGTGTTACCATGTATAACTAAATTCAAAATATTACCGTTACATAAAAATATGATCAATTGACGTAACAGTAACAGCTTTTTCGAAATTGATACTCAAAACTGGTATTTTTAAGCTACTGTGGTGAACGGTTCATAGGGAAAATAAGCGAAACGTTAAAGTTTAGTGTGCGAAACTTATAAATAAATAAAATCATAACAGTGTAAATAATCAACAATAAGAATATTTTTCTCTTCGTAAATTAGAGATTAGTTTTTTCTCACGACGAATGGTCGCAATCTTGAATTGTTCTTTTTGTATAAAAAATATTAAAATTAAAACCACATGTTGGTTGGTGTTAAAATATGTAAACCTTTTCATTTTTATATTAATAAAAAAACAATAGTTAATTGTGGTTTAAATGTTTTATTTATGTGTCAAAGGTTGTTACATAAAGTTAAAAAAGGTAAGTTTGTCTACATATATCTGGTGTGGTTGTATTGGAGTTAGCCGCATGTTGAATTACTGCACCATTGAGCTGACTTGAAAATAAAAAGAAACCAGAATTAATAAGTGTAATAAAAACAAGAGAAATTTATAAAAGAAATGTATTTTATGGAAGATCTAGTGGGCAATAATTAATTAATTTATGGAGTCGGATTTGCATGTCCACAAGCGTATGCACTATAACGATATTAAACCAGTGTATGGATTATTTATGGGGAAATAAAGTGATAAGCAATATACCAGTAATTTGTAACTACCGTATCAAGCAAGTCACTATAAAGTGGCTACCCCGAATATACCTATACTACATTAAAACTACGAATTTAGTTGAGATTTTGGATGGTATTTTTAAACGTAATTTAAAACTTTAATTTTTCGAACACACAGCAATAATTAGAAATCAGTTATTATGTATTAAAATTTATTGCAATAATAATAATATGTAACTATAGTAAAAACAACATAAATACAATATAAGGTGCGACCAGATTATTTTGTCAAAATATGAACCCCAACACCTCCATTCCCCCCAATTATGTAAAATAAAAAGTCCCTAGTTAAATTAAAATAAAATTTATTCACAAATTATTAATTATTAAAATATTGAAAATAATTTATTTCGCAAAAAATATACATATTTTTTTATTCATGCACATATTTTGATGACTTAAGAACTTCTTTCAAAAGGGTTTCATTGAACTTTTTTTTAAAATTTCTGTGCATGATTTTTTTCGTTTATCAAAATAAACTGAAACTGACTTGTCTCAACACATTTAATTTAAATTTGAGTCTTTTTAATTGTCTGTATATCATTACTTAATAAATAAAAATACTCTTTCCACCGATGCGAATTATCAAAGATTGAATATTTCGGCCTATCGTTGGTCATGCTCAAATTGTTTTTCATTCTCCATTGACAGCTTTTGATAATCACAATACATATTTATTTTTCTAATTTCATTAATTCATAAGTGTGCGATATGATAAAAAGATGACAAACGATGCTCATTTTTGTAAAAGATGACAAAAAGATGGAATTATTTTAAAAGATGGCAATCGTTCGTAAAATATACCCTTTAAGCAAAAGAAACAGCTCGCTAAAAACGAAGCATAAACGAAATTTGAGTTACATTAGAGTTATTTTTTTATATTACGCTTACCTAACGTGTTATTTGAAGGTTATGTCAATTTCTTTCTGTCAAATATAAATATTAAATCAAAACACGTGTGAAAATTTATAAAACAATTAATAAAAACTAAAACCTTCAGTTAACGGAACAGGAAACTCAATAAGTAATATTTTTGTTAATTTTAATATATATTAAATATGTGTTTTTATTTTAATATATGTTAGAAATGAATCAAAACACATATATTATATGAAGTGAGACGAGAAATTGAGAAGGTGTGCGTTGATTGTCAACAAAGGTTGGGAGAGGTTGATCAAGTTTTGCCATTGAATAATTTACCGCAAGAACAACAATCAGAAGGGAAACTATCATAAGGAAATTTAACATTGTGAAATATGAAAACTTTAATTTATGATTATACGAATATATATGAAAAACAGAAATACATTTTTATTGGTTTAGGTTCATGAAAAAATATTTATTTAACATTGATTGAAAATGTTTCATGTGCACATACACTAAAATGTTACACAAACGTAACATAAATTACTGTTCGTAAACGGCTCACTTAAGTGAAGAATTAATGATTCGCAACAATTTTAATTATCACAGGGTAGATGGATCGCACGTTACTTTTTGTTTCGCATGAGCGAAACGTTAGCGAGGAGTTATATGAAATATGTTCTTCGTTTATGTTACATTTACGTAACGTTTTGTTTAAAGGGAAATGATTTAGCATACTTAATTTGACAGCAACATAAATGCAAATTCGAAAATAAATTTAATTAAAACGATTTATTTAATTTGATCAATTAAAAGAGTTTTCAAAACTATTTTTCATTTTAAGTTATTACATTAATTTTATCAGAGATCTAAAAAGAAGTTTCATTCCTTAAAATCATTTATAGTAAACAAACATAAAAATATTTGACACTGTCAAATCAAATTAGATTTTTCTATGAAAAAAAAATTCAAATAAGTCACCTCTTTAGGTTGCTTATTCAAATAATGCCCGGCTTCTTCACATCCAAATAGCTATTATAATAATTTTGGACTTTTAACACGAATAATAATATTACACCGGAAAACTGAATCTATGACAAACAAATAACACTTGCAAATCTCTTATTTATGAATCACAGAAAAATGTAATCAAACTATTAATTAGCTAACAGAAAAAATAATTTAACAGAACAAGAAATAAATTAACAAAAATTATGTAATTTAAATTCAAAGCTTACATTATAAATGTTATATGATGATCCACTTCTAGTTAACACAAGTTGTTTATAATCTGTATCTTTTAGTAACCGCATTATCAATCCACACCATATGAAATACGAAATCTTAGTTGCAGATAACCGACTGAGTAGTTATTTTGATATATGTGTTTTTCCATTCTGTATATTTTTCCAAACATTCCATACTCCCACTATATCCGCCGTTACATAATTTTTTTACCATAGCACATCAATTTCTTTAGTATTTATTTCTCATATATAATAACAGCACTATCCATTTAGTTGTACACCGTCAGCCAATTACTAACAACTTTATTTGCATACAGTAACAAATATATGATTTCCAATAGAACAATCAAATAAAAATAAGAAAATATGACTTTGATTATTCGAAAAAGTATATATTTTTTCAAACTTTTTATTCATAAAAATTTTGCTAACCATCACAAATATATTAAGTTTATATTTTAACAAAAACACTTTGGATTTTTTTATCCAAATAAAGTTTAATTATTCTTATAAAATTTAAATTGATTTTTGTTTCTTTTAATGATAACTTACCATTTTTTTCAATTTTAGATCATGATCTCTATTTGATAAAAATTTACTTAATAACATTTCAATTTAATTTATTTTGGATTTTTGAGATCAATTAAACTCAAGTAAGTAAAGAAGTAATTGGAATATTTTCAATTCAAAGGTATGGTTTGAAGTTTCTCAGAAAAAAACTACAATTCACATTTTACGTGTTTCGGATCGGATCCGAACCTACCCTCGTCAGTGCCCGGCTCGAATCCTTAGGCAGACACGCTATCGATTACGCCGTTGAGGCGATGACAATTTCAAAGTTGAAACTTCTTCATCACTTAATTATTTTTTACTTAAGTTGAATTTTTCCACTGTCATTAGACTCCATATTATGGAAATGCTTTTACATTATATGGGATTTTTTGCATTAAATTTCTAGACAATACTTTGTGTGAATTCATAGAATGGGGAACATTTCTATTCTAATTAACATCCTAAGTCACGATTGTATAGTCATTATGGATTGTTTCCAATCAATGTGAAATCAATGGCTGACACTTGGTCAATTTGTAGTTCTATATGTATTAACATTAGACTACATTAAGGGAATTTTAAATTTATTTTGGATTTTTGAGATCAATTAAACTCAAGTAAGTAAAGAAGTAATTGGAATATTTTCAATTCAAAGGTATGGTTTGAAGTTTCTCAGAAAAAAACTACAATTCACATTTTACGTGTTTCGGATCGGATTTCAATTTAATATTATTATTACTCGATTTAAATGTATGTACTATCCTTTGATTTAAATTTATACTCTATCCGTCGATCCAAAACAATTTGATCTTATATACACATATTATTAGATTTCCTGTTTCCCTTTCCAAGCAATTTTCACTAATACAAACAACCATTTATGCAAAACGTGTATTACAACGTATTATTAATTGAAATTGTGTGACGTAACTAAACCGTCACAGTAGTACAAACAAATGTCCCTACGCTTATTATAATTGAATAGAATAAATTAGCAAATTATTAGCGAATTTCTTTGTATTTTAAATAAAAATTGAAAATAGTCCGTCGTTACACAACTAGGAGAAACGAAGATAGTGATGATAGTACTAGCATCACTATCTGCTGTTTATTCTAGAAGAAAGGACTATGATAATCGCCGATTACGACGATTTGCTACAAGAATTGCTTTGATTATATAAAATATTTATTAGTGAATGACGATATGAAAAAAAAAAACAAATCGAATTCACGTCAAAAAGAAACAGAAACAGAAAACCTGACTTCATAAAAAATATATCAATATATGTATTAAAATTATTTAATTATGTATTTATGCTTTTTAAATTTATTTAATTATTTATTTTATTTATTTAAAAATATTTAATTTTTTATTATTAAAAATGAAGAAAAAATATTTTCATTTATCTATTTATTTAAAAGAAAAAAAGTATTTATTTACTTATTCCATTTTTTTTTCTTTATTTTAAGATCGAAATTAATTACAATTTTTATAGAAAATTTTAAAATTAATTCTAATCGCAATAGCTTGCAAAGACAAGTAATGTCTGTGGGCAAGATTCGTGTATTGTTAATTTGTTTAATTAGTATTAAGAATTACATTGATTTGGTATTTATTATTTTAATATTTAACATAACATTCAATTTATATTTACAAAAATTCATAAAGAGCTGTTTGCATTTTATCTAGTTTTTTAAGAGATATTCAGTTAAGTACTTTTTAAAAGTTGAAATTTTGTAGATTGCTTTTAAAGATTCCGGTAAATTATTAAAGAGATTAAGTGCTTTATACAAGATGTTTGCTTGACCACCACAAGGACGAAAGAATTCCACATAATAATGATTACTTTGTCTTGTAGGATATGAATGGATCTCACTTACTTCCCTTAGAACAATATTATTTCTAATAAGTTTGTGTTTTACTTTGAATACAAAGATAACACACTCATATTTGATAAGTGGCTCGATCGATAGTATATTTGTGTATAACTTTTTGGTTGGATAGTCAAAAGGCAATTGATTAATTATTCGAATAGCTTTAGATATCAACCATTTAACACCAATAATTCGGTTATTACTAGCTGTACCCCAAATAGGTAGAAGGTACCTAACTACGTTCATTATATAAGCATTGAAGATCATGTAATTTACTTTAATGGGTAGCACATTTGAAGACTTTTTCAAGATATAGCAAATATTTTTAATTTTACTTTTAACATATTTTATATGATATTCCCAATTCAGTTTGTCATCAATCTGGAGACCCAAGTATCTGACTACGTTTGTACGTTTGATAGCGTTATTATTAAGCTGGATCACGAAATTATTTACATTTACTTTTTTGTTTTTTGTTTCAAAAATCATATATGTAGTTTTTATTTCATTTATTTTAAGATGGTTTTCAGATACCCACTTATTAATACTCAGCAGATCTTCTTGCATAATGGACATCAATTCAGCCTCACTAGTATAGATTTGTATAATAACACCATATCATCAGCGTACATCACAATATAAGGGTAAACTGAAAATGTCATTGACATATATATTAAACAATAGGGGCCCTAGCAGAGATCCCTGTGGAACACCAAATCTTACAGCTAGCTCACTGCTAGTAACGTCATCAATTTTAACCCACTATTTCCTATTTTCAAGGTATGAAATTAATATTTTTTTCATGTTCAAATTAATATTTAGGTTCATTATCCTTTCCTTTAATAAGTAATGGCATACCGCATCGAAAGCTTTCTGCAAGTCAATGAAGACACAGGAAGTCAAAAAGTTTCTATCGAGATATGATTTAATTTCCGCTACAATTTGTGAAGCTGCAGCTAAAGTATTCGAATTTTCAGAAAATCCAAATTGATTATGATGAATTAATTTAATTGATTTGCAATAGTCAGCCAATCTATTATAAATGGCAGACTCGTATATCTTGGAAAAAGTAGTAAGAATAGATATAGGTCTGTAGTTGCTAACAGACAACTTCGATCCACCTTTATAAATTGGTATCACTTCAGCTATTTTTAATTCGTTTGGGAACGATCCGTTAATTAGCGATTGGTTTATTAGACAACTTAGTTTATCAAATAAAATGTTTTTAAATTTTATAATAAATTTAGTGGAAATGGAGTCATAACCCGTAGCAGATTTGCTATTCAAATTATCAATTATTTGTATGATTTCCTCGCTTGTGGTGAGGTTGCAAATAGGACTTTTGTCATTTGAGGGCAAGTGAGAGCTGAGAGTTATGGGTACGATATTACTACGAGGAATAATTTGCTCAACGTAGTTTACAAAGTGACTATTTAATAAATTGCAAACATCTTCTTTATTATCATATAACTTGTTGTTATCTTGTACTACAATATTATTTTTTTCTTTATGTTTATTAAGTACAAATTTATTCACGATATTCAATAATTGATTCGGATTATCTTTTTGTAGTTCATTTTTAAAATAAGTAGTTTTTGCATTTTTATTTAGTTTTTCAACTTGGCTTTTATAAAACTTAAACTGATTATAAATATAGAGATTATGTTGAAATTTGACCTTCAGTTTATAAAAATAGTTTCTAAGTTTAATACAGCTAATTAGTTCTTTAGTCATCCAAACCTTTCTGTGCTTTATGTCCACCCGAGGGATTGTCACTGTATGACTTTGTATAGTTTCTTTACATACACAAATTAGATGATCTAATGTACTACATTTATTTATTTGACTTAAAAACTCCGATTCATTTATCTTGTCATACAATAGAACTGTTTTATAGCTTTGCGAA
The DNA here is from genome assembly GCA_963693315.1 of Diogma glabrata. Taxonomy (NCBI): domain Eukaryota; kingdom Metazoa; phylum Arthropoda; class Insecta; order Diptera; family Cylindrotomidae; genus Diogma; species Diogma glabrata. The sequence continues at coordinate 210,059,177 of OY856187.1, forward strand.
GAAGGTTTAGGTACACATTTACTTTCAATTTGAAGAATAATACCACGATGATCACTAAGGCAGGTATCAAGCACAGAAAGGAAATGACTACCTTCTACTACATCAGAAATAACATGGTCAATTAATGTAACATATGAATTTGATATTCTAGTTGCGTAGCTTTTGATACGAGAATTAAGCATAATAAATCCATTTGAATTAATTATTTCTTCATATCTCTCAACTAAGGTTTCATCTTGATTAAAAATATTTATATTAAAGTCACCAAAGATATAACTTTTTTTATCCGTATCTAAAATTTTCTCGAAATTATTGAAAAATAAGCTTGTATCGGAGCTTGGTGATTTATAGATAGCAACAATATTAATTTCCAAGGAAATAACATTAACACTTAAAATTGAGATATTATCAGTATCCAAAGTTGTAGACACATTCGACACCATGGTATTTATGACGTAAATGGCGGTCACCACCTCGTGAATTATTTCTATTACAAAAATATGAATTATAGTTTTCTATAGAAAATAAATTAATTTCGTCATCGTATAGCATATATCGTATCGTATAGCATGTATAGTATATATGTTTCTCTATGGTATAGCCAAGTCTCAACAAGTACAATAATATGAATAATACAATTATAGGAATCAATTAACTGTTTCAGTTCTTCAAACTTATTTCTAATACTACGAATATTTAAATACAATACATTTAATAAATGTTTACCTCTTTTTATTTTATTTATAGAATGAGTATTATCTATTATCATAGAGAAACATATATAGAGAGACGTAACCTCTATTCACACAAATTGTATATAGAATACTGATAATACAAATAAAAGTACAACCAGAGATGAAAGGTTAAGCAATATACAAATTTTACAAATTATACATTGCATTCTTTCTGTCTTATATGAAACAATAAACAAAGCAAATCAAAATAAAAAAATGAGAATTTATATTTGAAAGAGAAATATTTCTTTTGCTTTATTTTCTATTTTACTTTTACTTAAATACGAAAAAATACGATAATTATAAAATAGAAAATAAAAACAAAGTACTCGTATGTATTTAAGGATTGTATTGGTATGATAATTTTTTATATTTAACAAATATAATTTCATTCATTGATAATTTTTTGTTTTTGTATATTTTCTATTTTACTTTTACTTAAATACGAAAAAATACGATATTATAAAATAGAAAAAGTGCTCGTATGTATGAGTGTTTAAATATATAATTTAAGGATTGTGTTGTGATGATAATTTTTTGTTTTTGTATATTGAAGAAGCAAATGATTGAATTTGTTATTTGGGTTACGAATTGTTTGTTTTGTTGTCAAGATTTTTTAGTTATTTTTTCATCTTTTTTTAAATGGATTTGAACTATATTAAGTTTTTATTGTCCTAGGTCGATGACTTTAGATTTTAGAATATATCAATTTAGTTTGGTCAGAGTTTGATTTAAATTGATTCATTTGGTCGTGTTTGATATAATTACTTCGGTCTGAAAGACATGAGATTACATTCATGAGCTCAAAGTGAAATTCTTACCCATGCTTTTTTGGCATTTCTCGACGTTTTAGGACCTACTGATTCTAAAAAAGCAACAAACAAAAATGTATGTCTGTCTGTCGGCCGGCCGTCCGCCGTCCGTCCGTCACAACCTACGAAATCTAGAAAACCGCTGAACGGATTTGAAATTTTTTTTTTCTAAAAATTATTGCCGAATTATTTACTATATGCCGAAAGGATTATGTGTTCGATAGCTGTACCGGAAGCGTGTCAAAAAAATCGTCAAGTGTGTCAAAACAAGGAAATTTGCATATTTTTTGCTTAAAAAACGTTCATTTTAAGTGATTACGAGTAGGAACATTGAATTTGGAGAAATCATGATGGCCGGGATTGGTATGGGAGACCAAAATCTAGATTTTTGCATTATAAGTTTGTCAAAAAATGTTGTCAAGTGTGTAAAAAGAAAGATTTTTATTTATTTTTTTACTCAATTTTTTGGAAAAAAATAAAATTAATAATATGTATGCATGAAAATATATTATTATTATAGAGAATTATGACATTATAAGATTGTCAAAAAAATAATGTCAAGCGTGTCAAAAATGATTTCATTGATTTTTTTAGCCAATTTTTTGGAAAAAAAAATTTATCTGTTTTTATGAATTGGTTTTATTGAATTGGTTATAGTTTTTGAAATAGTTTTGGAATTTTGATAAAAGTTTGTATTTTTGATTTTGTAATAATTTTTACTATATTTTTAGAATTTTGGAAAAACTTTGAATTCTTAAGAATTTTTGGAATTTTATTAGAATTTAGAAAAAGTTTAAATATTTGATTTTATTCTAATTTTTGGAATGTTTTTGGTATTTTTCAATTTTTGATTGTGTTATCAGAGGCGTAGCTAGGGGGGGGCGGGGGGGGGGGCGGTCCGCCCCGGGTGTCACCCGTTTTGGGGTGACACCCGAACGTAAAAAACTTAAACAAACCATCACAATGTTTTCAACGATAAATCACTTCGAAACCGTTTTGGGGTGACACCCGAACGTAAACAACTTAAACAAACCATCACAATGTTTTCAATGATAAATCACTTCGAAACCGTTTTGGGGTGACACCCGAACGTAAAAAACATAAACAAACCATCACAATGTTTTCAACGATAAATCACTTCGAAACCGTTTTGGGGTGACACCCGAACGTAAAAAACTTAAACAAACCATCACAATGTTTTCAACGATAAATCACTTCGAAACCATTTTGGGGTGACACCCGAACGTAAACAACTTAAACAAACCATCACAATGTTTTCAACGATAAATCACTTCGAAACCGTTTTGGGGTGACACCCGAACGTAAAAAACTTAAACAAACCATCACATGTTTTCAACGATAAATCACTTCGAAACCGTTTTGGGGTGACACCCGAACGTAAAAAACATAAACAAACCATCACAATGTTTTCAACGATAAATCACTTCGAAACCGTTTTGGGGTGACAGCCGAACGTAAACAACTTAAACAAACCATCACAATGTTTTCAATGATAAATCACTTCGAAACCGTTTTGGGGTGACACCCGAACGTAAAAAACATAAACAAACCATCACAATGTTTTCAACGATAAATCACTTCGAAACCGTTTTGGGGTGACACCCGAACGTAAACAACTTAAACAAACCATCACAATGTTTTCAATGATAAATCACTTCGAAACCGTTTTGGGGTGACACCCGAACGTAAAAAACTTAAACAAACCATCACAATGTTTTCAACGATAAATCACTTCGAAACTATTTTGGGGTGACACCCGAACGTAAACAACTTAAACAAACCATCACAATGTTTTCAACGATAAATCACTTCGAAACCGTTTTGGGGTGACACCCGAACGTAAAAAACTTAAACAAACCATCACATGTTTTCAACGATAAATCACTTCGAAACCGTTTTGGGGTGACACCCGAACGTAAAAAACTTAAACAAACCATCACATGTTTTCAACGATAAATCACTTAGAAAACATTTTAACCAGGTTATCCATATAATTTTAATTTATAAATTGTGATAACTTATAAATGTGTCCTATAAATGTGTTATTGGTTCAAAAAGAACCTATTCTACTTTTTAAAATTTTTGAGTTATTACGTGAAATAAAATTTTAACAATATTAATCGAATCAACATGTTGAGCATTGAATCCCATCACCACAATTACTCAATAGCTTTGAATATTCCTATAGATACCATATTAACCGTTTTTTACGATATATTATTTAGTATGCAAGCATGATTATTTAATGACCAGGTCTGAAAACACATATGCTGAATAATGTATAGGAAAAGTGGTTTACGTCGATAATGTGGCACCCTTTGTCGATAGGGTGGCACCCTTGAGTTACTATGTCTCTATTCCAAAATTATTTCTAAAATATCCGCTTAACCTTACTACCTAATATATGTTTTACACTTCAAACAAATTAATTGCAAACACCTAAGGAAACTAACAAACAATCAAATTACCGTGTTTGTAAATGATCTCAAAATAATTTTTTTTCCTTTATCTTGAAACTCAAAGAATAAATTGAAATAGATCGTTTTTCAATGGACACAAAAATAATTACTGTGGGCAGTTATGCAATTACTGCAGTTTTGCAAATTTTTGTAGGTTTATACATACTCATACTGTTTGTTTTCAGTTTTATATATTTCAATTAAATGAAAGTTTATCATTTAAAATTACATTTTGTTGGGTTTTAAATCCCTTGGAAATTTCAAACTCATCAAGTGATTCTTTTAAAGATCCTTGGCTACATAAATGTAAAGCCTTCAATTTTTTTTAAAAGTGGTGTAGCTATTGTTATTAACTATGTAAATGGTTTGCAAAAATAAACTTTAAATTTTGTTTATTTTTCTTCTTAGGCAGGTATTCCTTAAATCAGTCTTTACAACATTTTCCGGTTTTCCCGATGTAAAATTTTTCACAAAAATCACATTCAATTTTGTAAATTATTGAGCATGATTCTAATTGGATATTTAATTTTGGTTTTAATTCTTTATATAAAATATCTTTTAGGATTTCATACTTATATTTTTTTAAATAGTTCCTTATAATATTAGGCTATGATTTGTATATTCCATTTTATCAAATATTATTTAATATAAGTTGTTACAAGGAAATTTAAATAAATTAATTTTCTTTGCGGTGTATTTAGTCGTTAACACAGTGTACTTATTATGAACTATGTACCTATTATGTATCCTACAAATATATTTAGAATTAATGCTTTGCTGATACCTATACTATAATTAAAAATATTTTTTTAGATTTCGTTTAGCAAATATCCCAAAAAATAAATATGCCACGAGGAGTTCATACTTTTTAAAGAAAAAGTTGGTTCCAGCAGTGAAAGACCAAATCTATAAATCTACAAAACCCGATGATATCCAAGGTTCATCAAAAGAAACTGATTATCACGTTGATGCAACGAATGTTTCAGAGAATATTGGCTCATCTTCGAAAAGTAACAGCAACAATACAGAATTAATAATGATAACCTATGATGACGAATTAGAAAGGAATAATGAAAATGACAGTGATAATGCCGCTAATGCTTCTACTATCGAAGACAGTATTTGCATGGGTGAATCACTTCAGGACTTAAGAGATGTATCACATTGGAATATACTCGTCTCTGGTAATGTTCGCATTGAAATCATAAAAAAAGAAAGTGAACATTTTCAAAATAGAGAAGGGTCGTTTGTTACTGTATCTAGACACGGGTTAGACATAAAAGGTGATGTTCGCCATCTTTCTAAAGAATGGTTTTATAAAATAATGAATAATGGTGAAAAAATTCTACGGCCGTGGATTGTTTATTCTCCTGTAAATAATAACTTGCGTCCTGTATTGCTTCTGTTGTCGTGTATTTGCTGTCACCTTAGAGTATACATAAATATAGAGAGAATATAACTTTAAAATTGTATGAAGAGAGACATAAGAAATCGTGTTTGCTAATATGTCATATTCAATTTCTCATTTCATCATTTGCATTTCTGTTTATTTACTTAAATTATAAATTAAAAACAATTAAATAATTTAAAACGAAACAAAAAGTACAATCTATTATTTTTAGTTGTGCTAATTTTTATAAAATGAATGAAAATAATTACGAGAGTATTTTACATTTATTGTGTTATTTCCAGTGATTTTATAATAGTGAATATTTTATTATTTTATAATGCCAATGTGCAAATATTTAAGTTATGTATACATCCTGAAAGTATATTATGAAAACTAGCTGGCGACCAACTTTTCATTATTGTGTAGTTTATTTTTAATAGATAAAAGATTAAAATTTATATATTTGGTTAGAATCAAATCCTAATCTGTCATTTTTCTTATTTCTTTTTATATAGTAGCAGTGAGGGAGAAACTATTATTTTTTTGTGGTAGGTTTTTTTCTTATAGATTTAAAAGAAACTCGCAATAATTGTACAATTTTGAATCAAATGAAAAATTTACGCACGTCTTTGGGAAGACAAACCGGTTTCTCTCTCAGAGAAATAAAGGAAAACAAACAAACAAAAAAACGATTTGACAGAAGATCAATCACGATTAATATTAGTTATGGTGGTCGGTTGGCTGTCACCAATAATAATAATACAAAATCAACATTTACTACTGGATATCAGAAGCGGTGGAAACTAAATCCCAAATTGGCCGAGCATGAAACTTCAAATGAACACTGGAGAATTTTGAAAAGTGGAAAACTTTGGAAATGAGGTTAAAAATTCATAAAACGATACGAGACGCAGCCTTGCAATTAATATATAATAAAAAACAGAAGTGGAAACATCTTTTATCAAGATTATTGGATATAACTTTGTTTTTATCTAAACAAAACCCAGCATTTCATGGACATGATGAAGGACAAAGTTCTTCAAATAAAGGCAATTTCTTAGAAATAACCAAACTATTGTCAAAGTATGATGTAGTGTTAAAAGAACACATTTTGAATTTGGAGCATGGTAAATCACCAAAAGTATCATATTTGTCACCAGGTATACAAAATGAGTTCATAAATGTTTTAGCGATCCACGTAAAGTTTAAGCTTGTCAACGAAATTAAATCGGTTAAATATTTTGGAATTATGTTTGATAGCACACCTGACATTTCACATATTGATCAAATGTCAGAAGTGATTCGTTATGTGAAAATTAATGGTAGTAAAGTGGAAATCAAGGAAATATGCCTTGGATTTTTTCCTTTACGTGGAAAAATGCCGCTGATTTAAGCGATGAAATTCATACACTGAAAAAAAATTGAAGTAATGATAACCTCATCTCGAAGATGGCAGTTTATTATTCATGCAAAGAAAAGATATTTACAAACAATTTCACCGTGATTGGGACAACTACTCAGTACTCAGTAACATTTTCCTGATAACAGAATGAGGTGTAATTAAAATATAAAGTGCTATCCAATATAACAGTAGTTGAATAAAGTTAATAACTATTTCCATGAAAACATATTTCTTTGGCCTTATATCATGAATTTTTCATTTTAAAATTTAAGTATTTGAGATTGATTGAACTATATTTTATTTTCACATAAATATTTCATGTGATTGTCTCAATTGCATCGGCTTATCATTGTACGGTTGTTGAATCAATCTCGTATTTCGATTCGCCATATCTGCCCGCACGGTGAGGTTGAGACAACTGCATTTCGATTGGAAATAGGACATGTTTTTTTCAGTGTAAAAATCTTGAAAATGATGGTATAGATGTTATGAATTGTCGCTCCCAAAGGTTATGATAATGCAGCTGTTATGAGTATTATACATGGAGAAGTGCAAGCTATTATTAAAGCAAAAAATAACAAAGCAATTTTTGTGGGCTGCAAAGATCATTCAATTAATTTATACGGCCAACACTCGTCAGTGGAAGCCATTTTTACATGTTTTTCTGCTTCGACTAGCCGCTGGGAAGTACTTGCTAAACACAACAAAGCAACTGTTAAAATACTCTTAACAGCGCATTGGAGTGCTCATTATGCTGCAGTAAAAGTATTGGCCGAAAACTTTGATGGGATTGTGGCTGAAATTGAGAAGTTAAGTGATCAACAAGAAAATGTAGACACTAGAGGCGCTGCACAGAACCTTTTCAATGCAGCATGTGATTTTTCGTTTCTTTGCTATCTTTTGTTTTGGAATGATATTCTAAGAGAAATAATATCTGTGCTCAGATTGGATTGCAAAGCACGGGCTTGAATATTGATCAATTAGCTACAAAAATAGAGTCAATTCATAACGAAGTCTCATTGTAGAAGAGGCAATAGATCTTGCTGCGAAAAAATCGGAGGACTATGACATTCCAACGGAGAGCCGAATTCGTCATAAAAACGCAAAAAACGAACGAGTGGTGAGTTTGCATCTGATGTTGGACTGACACTGAGAGCTCAACTTAAAAAGGACATGTTGGAATGTCGACCGATTCAGTGTTGAACTCCGAACTAGACTGAAGTCAGTTCAAGATTTAGCTTCATTGTTCGAGGTTGTGCAGACAAACACTTAGCTTTTGGCGAACAGTGAAGAGTTAAAATTATCGGTATCAAAATTTACTGGTTTTTATGATGCGGTATTGGCAACAGAACTCCTCATAGAGATACAAAGGGTGAGGAGGCATTTAAAAGCGACCAATGTTACAGTTTCTAACTGGGTGTACCTAGACTTTTTGAAATTCATCGTAGAATGGGATTTTTTAGAATTTCTTCCGAATCTTACGGTCGCACTAAAGTTATTTATGACTATTTGCGTATTAGTGGCTTCGTGTGAGAGGAGTTTCAGCAAATTAAAATTAGTTAAAAATTACTTGCGGGCTTATAATAATAATGCTCATTTGTATTAATTAAAAAAAATTATAAATTACGTTTATCGGCTTTTTATTATTATTGACAGTTTTTATTTTTGGGGTGACACCACAATATCCGCCCCGGGTGCCACCCATGCTAGCTACGCCACTGTGTGTTATAATTATTGCAATATTTTTAGAATTTTGGAAAAAGTTTGGATTTTTAAGAATTTTTGGAATATTAATGGAATTTAAAAAAGTTTAAGTATTTGATTTTATTGTAATTTTTGGAATATTTTTGGAATTTTGAAAAAGTTTGATTTTATTTAAGTTTTACAATATTTTTGGAATTTGAAAGAAATATGAATTTGTGATTTTGTAATATTTTCTCGAAACGCTAAATGGAGATGATTTTGAGTAGTTTGCTGAGTGTATCATCTTTTCACTAAATTATGTTAATTTTTGATCTGTTATAATTTTCCGGCAACGTATTGATGTTTCGTGTTAGTTTTGAAATAAATTTCTAAACAGAGATAAAAAGTACTTATACTTTAACAAATCAAAATAAAAAAAGAGAAACATTTATATGTATTTGAAATTTCTTTTGCTTTATATTCTATTTTACTAATGAGACAACAAAAAATACGATGGTAAAATACAATTAATAATAATAAAAAAACTCGCATGGATTAGTGTTTCCTTTGACATGTTTATATAAATATATAAAGGTTTTTAGAATTCATTGATAATTTTGGTTTGTTTTTGTAAGTTAAAAATGGTCAAAATAATTTTTCAGTTTTTGAAGAATTTGGGTTACGCGTTGTTGTTGTTGGCTACATAGATAGATAGTTGATTTATTTTTCATCTTTCAAATGCACTTTAACCATATGTTTAGGTTGTTGACTTTAGCCAATTTTTTTTGGTCAGAAATTGATTTAATTTGATTTGGTTGTGTAGGATAAAAATATTTTTAAATTTCAAAATCTATGTATGAAAATTTGTATCAATTTAATGTTTTAAATTTGAATACATGAGTTCTAAAAGAATAGATTATGAAATTTAAAAATATTATTTTCCAATAATTTGTCTTATGATAACTTTAAACAAATTGGGTTTAAAGTAGTTATGCGGTTATGTGTTCTAAAAACTTTTTTACTTTATATGGCTCAAAAATACATTTACCTTAAAATTAATGTTTAATCATATCAAAGCGATACAGTAGATCGTTGTTTGTGATATATTTATAACACCTGCAGCCAAATTCTGTGACTGTGAAGTGGTGAAGTGTTAAAAATTTCTTTATTTCGATTTTATCATCAAATTTTTATCATTTTAACATTTTTTGCGATTCTATATGCAATTTATGTGCGATGTAAGTGTTAAAAAATCTTATAGTAAGTAGGCGACTCACTAAATATCAAACGTCAATGCATAAAATTTTCATTGATTGTTTTATTTAATAGAATTATTATAAAAAATCCTTTATTTATTATTTTCAAAATAAATTATTTTTTGTGAACAAAATATAATGGTTGAGCGAAATTAATTTTTAATTGGATTAAATAAAAGATTTGTTCAATTAATTCATGCCGTCAGTTATGCAAAGACATATTTATGAGAAATGCTGAAATAAACGAGATGTCAAGTATATTGCTATTTTTTGCAGATAAGACTTATTTTGACTCTAGTGGGGTCATAATTAAAGTTCTAATCTAACAACAGGAATTTGTTCCTCTATTGTTCAAGAAATATAGATTTTGAAAGAATTCTATAATATCTCATTAGAAGTATGTTATATTACCGTTCTGGATAAAAAGTAATATTTGGTAAATTTTCATCACGACTACGATAGCAGACGTCGATCTTTTTAACAATATTCTGAACACACTTCTGCATAAGTGTTCAGATATAGACAGATGACGTCTTCAATGGTATTGTGCTCTTGCATTATTTGTAATTGCCAGTTTCATTTTCAAAAACCATTAAGTTCAAGAAAACAATACATAAACCTACGACAAACATGGGCGTTTTGATACATGAAATGTAAATCTAGTTGACTGTATATACGTATATACATAAAGATATATTAATTCCGAACTACGGTCTAAAACACATAAATACCAATCATTTTGAACAACACAATTTAAACATCAATTTAACTATATTTAAATATTTTCGAAGTTAAATTTGAAAAAAAATTTTTGATGTTATTTTGAAATCTTAAATAAACAAATCACATTGGTGTAATTGTGTTTTTTGACATAATGGCGTTAGCAACAAAAGAATTCATTTTATTTTATCACTAACCAAAAGTCAGTGTTAACTTTTCAGTTTTAACATTTCACTAATTTAGATTTTTTTACGGTGAAATGATAAAAAATTTATCACTACACCGCTTCACAGTTACAGAATTTGGCTGCTGATGTTCTAAATAATATGATATAAGTTTATCCTTTGAGCTGCTTGTTTTAGGTAGATTTCATATAAAATTTACCTATGCAATGGGAATTCTTGGAGTTCCGGATAAAATTTTAACAAAATGAATTTATTAGGCGTCGAGGAGAAACATATTTTTAATGCCGGGTGAAAAACACGTGAAATCAGCAAGGTCTGGAAATGAGGTTTTAATTTTGTATAATTAGAATTCGTTGACATCAATAAAAAAAAGTTTTCTGCGTTTTTAGTTTTTTTTTTAACCCTGTCTAAGATACAGGGTGTTGAAAAATCAAGAAATTGCTCGACCCTGGTGTATTGAAATGGCTCTACAGTCAAAACTACTGGACTGATTTTAATGTTATATAACTCAAAATGTATGTATTAAACAGAGCAAAATAATAATTCACATTATATGACCTTGAACACTTTCTTTTAGAAACATAACGGTAAAAAATTCAAATTCAATTTGTTTTTTTTTATTAATTTTATTGCAACACGCCTTAAAATGTTTCATCATAAAAAAAGTGGAGTTAAAAAAGGAACAGTGTTTTTTGGATTTACATATATGTTTTATAACAAATTTTTAATTTTAACTCAAAATAAATATTTTACACATTTTTTATCATTTATTTAATTTTACATTACTAAATTCCGTAGAGTTAGAATAACGTCTAGCTAAGATTGATCCATCATTTGTAGGAATGTATGAGTGATATCCTCGTGTTCCAGGAATTGTTTTTAAATTTTCGTATCTATCAGCTAGTCGATTTCATTTCGCAAACAAAGGAATCCCTCTGCATTCTGTAACTATATGACAGTTGTGAATGAGGGATCTCAACAGTTTGACTGTTTGCAGGCATAATGGATTTGATTTCATCCGAACTCTACTGATGAAGATATTTATAAAAAACAACGAGATCAGACCAATCAGTTCATAACCAAACTTCTCTTCTATCCGTCTGTAATGGAAGACGATAAAAATGATCAATAATTTATTATCTATATTATCTATATCTCTATATTATGTTTTTATTTTAAAATATATTATGAACGTATTATATTATATTATATTATTTAATATAATCAAGCAACCATTGACTTCGGATGCAAAACATTTTTGATAAAAATAATATTTTCATAAAATTGTTATTTTAAATTTAAATAATGTTGTAAGGATAGACTCCCTAAAAGGTACACAATCAAAAATAGTCATAATCATATCGGAAGCCAAACTATCATTTATTTGATCTCCTGGCTATTACAGAGGGAAAAACAAGTTTGAAATGATACACCAAAATCAAAATCAAATTTCAAACCAAAATACAAGAAAAATCGGACCGATAACAAGAATCTATCAATTGAATATTGAAGGATCTAGCAAATCGACATGCGAACATTTATCGAATCAACTAAAAGATTACAAAATAGATATTGCAGTCATTCAAGAAACACACATTGCATCAAACGAAATTTTAGTTACCAGAGGTGAAATTCCTGGATATGAAATTATCGGAGCAACATTTCATAAATCGTATGGAACTGCAACGTATGTAAAATGTGGTCTGAAAATGTGAAACTAGTGGAAACCTCTTCAACAGACGATGTTTCTATCATAACAATTAAGGTTGGCGGAACAATTATTATGAATGTATACATATACCAAACACAGCCTGGCCGACTAATGTTCTCCCTTCATATGATAAACCGAGCATCTATATTGGTGACTTTAACAGCCATCACACACTATGGAAATATCAGAATGATGACATCAACGGTATAACACTTGTAAATTGGTCTGAACAGCAAAACTTGCATCTCATATTCGACGCGAAAGACCTTGGTATTTTTCAATCCGCCCGATGGTGCCGAGATTACAACCCAGACCTATGTTTCGTTTCATCTAATTCTAAAGATCAACCAATACATGCTTTAAGACAAGTATTATTGGGTTTCCCACATTCTCAGCATCGAACAGTAATAGTAGAGGCTGGAATACAAATCCCGATGATACATTCAATACCGAAACCTAGATGGAATTTTTTAAAGGCTTCATGGCATTTTTCAAAAGATGCTTCTGTGCGATTTATTCCCCAAGTTGCAAAGAACTACGAACGTTTCCTTGGCGCTACTCTAACAGCTGCAAAAAAATTCATACCGCGAGGCTATCATATGGAATATATTTCAAGATGGAATGAGGAAAGTGAAAGACTTTTCAATGAATTCGAAGAAAGTGGAGACCCAGAAATAGCTGATGATCTATTAAGATCCTTAGATGCTAATCGACAAGAAAGTCTGCTATGGAAAATATGGATTTTACACATTCTAGTAGAAAAGCATGGAGTCAAATACGAAAATTGGGTGCTGGGAAAAAGAAATTTGCTGATAAAACAAACATACATCCAAATTTAATAGCGAACAGGATAGTAAACATGTCAAGAGTTGAACCACATAAAGAACTTTCAAAAACCGTTCTCTTAAATCTTAAAAACTTGAAACGAAACACACCAAGATCTTCCGAATATTGTCACCCTTTCATCATCAAAGAGATTGCAGCTTCATAATCGGACATGAAATCGGGCAAAGCAGCTGGCTTCGATAATGTCTATCCAGAATTCCTTAAAAATTGCGGAGAAAATACCAGAAAATGGCTTGCTCGCTTTTACATAATGGAAGCTGCAATATTACCAAACGTAGACGCAATTGCACAGATCAAGTATTGCCACTAACCAACTATATCGAACTTGGGTTCCAAAAAAAAATGAAAATGTCTGTTGTTTTCATGGACCTAACAGCGGCTTATGACACCGTTTGGCGAAAAGACTTAATATATAAGCTGCTCAATATTATTTCATGCCTTAAAATTGCTCAAGTTATCAACAATATGCTCACAAATCGCCTTTTCCAAGTCTATCGAAATAATGAGAAGAGTTCTTTCAGGAAATTGAGTAATGGTCTCCCACAAGGATCAGTATTGGCTCCATTATTTTTCAACATTTATGTGATCGATTTACCAACAACTCAACCAAGAATCAATTTTAAATTACTTTAAACTCAACTTATTTCAACTCAATCAATCAATTTTCAATTACTGAAAACATTTTGGATGAAGATCTAATAATACTGGGAAATTTTTTCAAGAAATGGAGATTATGTCCAAGCATGGATAAAACTGAAGTTTGTTGGGTCAATTTTAACGGAACACAAGTTACAAATAACTATAATCCGAAATTTTTGGGTCACACATTGGACAGATCACTTACACACAAATAAAATTGCTTGAAGCTTGAGGCCAAATTAAAGACAAGAAATAATATCATACAAAAACTTGCGGGATCAACATGGGGAGCTTCTGCGAATGTATTGAGAACATCTGCAATGGCTCTTGTTTTCTCCTCAGCTGAATATTGTGCGCCTGTTTGGTTGAAAAGTACACACGCAACCAAAATCGATGTACAACTTATAACAACAATGCGTATTATCACCGGAGCAATCAACCCGACACCAATAGAATGGCTTCCAGTTTTATCAAATATTAAACCTCCGCATTTGCGACGATATCAGGCCTTATTAAAAGAATATGGTAAAATAATGGACAATCAACTACTTCCAGCATATCAAGATCTCGTTACACCAAATTTTCATCGATTGAAATCTCGTAACCCACCTCCATTTTTCTTTGAAGAACTCAAAGCAAGTAATTTTGACAAAAAAGAATCATGGAAAATGAATGGACACCTTTCAAGTCTAATAATTCATTATTACTGGACATAACAGACCCCAATATCAAATTGAATGGATTTGACATTCCACGTAATTTTTAGGTGAAATTGAAAAGAATCCGGACATTAAATGGAAGATGTGCTGATTCTTTTTACAAATGGGGAGTAGTAACGTCACCGTCTTGTGATTGTGGAGCACAAAAACAAACAATTACAATAGCAAGGACCAATAACAGATTTTATCTACGCAACACCGAATGCACTCGAATGGCTGAAAAATCTCGATGTTGAAATTTGAGTTTCTTTGATTGTTAAATTTTTTTTTTTATCACTGTACAAATGTATCCATACGCTAAATAAAATTATCTAACATAGTGCTATAATATTATCGATAATATGGTCCGAACGAAAGCAAATCAACCATGCCAACGGGTTCTTAAACTTCTCCTAGGTAATAAAAATTTATTTGTAAAATTAAAACAATTTTTTTTAAATACATAAATGAATTGTCATGAAACGATCAAATTTAGCTCAGTAATCTATAATTTCTTTGTGAATTGATATTTTTTTGTTGTCCCCTTAAATTAAAATATTTTAAGTAAAAATATGGTCAAAATTCAATTCTTTTCAAATTTCAAAACATTAAAACTGTTTTGTTGTTGTCCCGTCAAATCATCAAAAACAAAAAAAATATAAACACCATAAATAATAATAATTTCCAACCTATATTTACAATAATTTCTTCTTTTATTAATTTGTCATACACACACTCAAAAATCAATTCCTGTTGTTTTATATGTAATTTGGTTAAAAAATAATACAAAACAGAACCAAAGTTGTGTTTTTGTATTTATATTTTAAATAATAAAACAACCGTATATGATTTCTTTTGCTATGCTAAATGTTGTTGTTTTCCCTTTAAAGTTTAAATAGAAATATTTAAAGTCAAACTATAGTCAAAATGTAATCCCTTTAAAATCATAAATCATCAAACCACAACCATTTCAAATTTAAAGTATGTGCTTTTCTGCTGGTAGGTGGTTACATCTCTCGCTGGTATAATTACTCTATGACGAGCATATATATATGAGTAATCGTCACAGGCTACATATTAACATAAAGTCCCTATCATCGACCATTGTCTAACAAATGCTTCTCTTATTTTTAAACGACCAAGTTTTTATATTAAGAGCAGATAAGAAGATCCCGTTTTACAAACTCAATTTTCAGTTCAGTGTTTTCATTTAAAAAAAAAACTTATGTGAGGTGAATTAGTATGACCAAATAACAATTACTAGTATGACCATATAACAATTAAGGAGCAACCTTCTGGTTGCAATTCGACCTTATATAGATTCATGAAAATTGATCCGCTGTTTTGCTGTTGGATTGATTAAACTTCTTTTGTCCTGTACATCTAATTTAAAATTCCAAGCGATCCTGCCGATCCTATTAGTTAAATTCTATTTATAGAACCAGAATTATCAAAAAAAATTATAGATCAAATTAAATATATTAACAGAAACTACTTGATCTATGTAATTTAGATACGATTTTTGTTAATTTGGTGAGAAATAGTTATAACATATCAAATCCACCAAAGAACAAATGAACGTACTACACTGAAAAAAATCCTATATTTTTATTAACTAAAGGACTTTTGTTCTCTTACATTAACTAACTGTTTTCAATCCGTACAAAATATGCACCTGATAATAAATATTTAGTTATATTAGTTAGTTATATTAAAAGTTAGTTATATAAAAATGCCGTTAGAAATACTTGATAATAATTTCATCGGCATGACGGATAGTGTAGAATAGTGTAGAATAGTTTGCATCACAAGTGTTTTGACGCTGAAATTTGCAGGTTGAATTTTATTGTTTTTCAAAATAAAAATAAAAATTTAAGTGGCAACATATTAAAATTAAAAGTTAAGTGCTTCTATTATCGACTATAGCGATAGTATCAATCAAATTTTGGTAAGTTCAAGTAAATCCATACTAATTACTTTAATTAATTTAATATAAATGAAGAAAATTAAAAACGTGTTTTTTTCATGCTAAATTGTCATACAAGAACAGTAAACAAAACAATTTTGGGATCAAAATACGAAAAAGCTCGATTTGCAATTTCAAGTCACCACAATACAAAGCTGCACAACTGGCGTCAATTAATCAATTGCAACAAGAAAAGATCAATTGGGTTCACAGCATAGTTGCAAAATTAAGTTTTAATTATTGAAAAAAACTTTCAGTTATATAAATTTTTATTTTAAATTTTACAATAGGAAAAGCTGTTTGGGCTTGCCATGCAATACTAGCCGTGTTCGGTTTGACTGAAGCAACTGAAACAACTGAAAAATTTAATGCAATTGTTCTTGTTTTTTCAGTTGTTTTAGCCAAATCGAACGCACCCTACTAGTGCCAACCAACATCAAACACAACTTTATTTTGAAAGCAAAGGAAATTATTACAACAAAAAAAATATGGAGGGGCTGAAATCTCACAGCTCTGAGATATCAAGACTTCGGTCTGGGTTAAGGATTTTGATATAGTTTTCGGCAAAAAACTTTTATGGGAACATGGTATTTAGGTTTGGGCAGCGATGTATATCAAACATAACTTTTTGTTAAAGTATATTTTGTTAAAGTATATATTCATATATTAACATAATTTAGTGAAAAGATTATACAATCAGCAAACTACCCAAAAACCTCGCAATTAAGCGTTTCGAGAAAATATTTCAAAATCACAAATTCATATTTCTTTCAAATTCCAAAAACATTGTAAAATAAAAATTCAAACTTTTTTCAAACAAAATTCTAAAAATATTTCAAAAATTATGACAAAATCACAGATTAAAACTTTTTTCAAAAATTCTAAAAATATTGCAAAAATTGTAACTTCTTCCAAAATTATAAAAATTATAATAAAATCAAAAATTTAAAATTTTTTAAAATTCCAAAAATATTCCAAAAATTCTTACAAAATCAAAAATTGAAATTTTTTTCAAAATTCTAAAAATATGTATATATAAAATTCAAAATTTATTTTTCTTCAAAATTCTAAAAATATTCCAAAAATTATGATTAAAATCAGAAATTTAAACTTTTTCTAAATTCTAATAATATTCCAAAAATTCTTAAAAATTCAAAAATTGAAACTTTTTTCAAAATTCTAAAGATATATAGAAAATTAAAAAAATTTTCTTTTCAAAATTCTAAAAATATTCCAAAAATTGGAATAAAATCAAATATTTAAACTTTTTCTAAATTCTAATAATATTCCAAATATTCTTAAAAATTCATAAATTCAAACTCTTTCCAAAACTCTAAAAATATTGCAAAAATTATAACAATACAAAAATTGAAGCTTTTTCCAAAATTATAAAAATTGTAATAAAATCAAAAATTTTAAATTTTTCAAAATTCTAAAAATATTCCAAAAATTGACTTTTTCAAAATTCCAAAAATATTCAAAAACTATAACAAATTCAAAAATGTCCATGTCCAATTTCATTTTCATTTACATTTTCAGCAAACTATTCAAAAACCTTCAATTTAGCGATTCGAGAAAATATTACAAAATCACAAATTCATATTACTCAAACTTTTTTCAAAATTCTAAAAATATTCCAAAAATTATTACAAAATCAAAAATTTAAACTTTTTTATAAATTCCAAAAATTATAATAAAATCAAAACTTTAAAATTCAAAATTCCAAAAATATTCCAAAAATTCTTACAAAGTCAAAAACTAAAACTTTTTCCAAAATTCTAAAAATATTGCAAAAATTATTACAAAATCAAATATACAAACTTTTTTCAAAATTCCAAAAATATTTCAGAAATTATAACAAATTAAAAAATTTCCATGTCCAATTTCATTTTCAATTACATTTACGTCATAAAAACAGCTACATTTTTTTCCCAAAAAATTAGCTAAAAAAATCAATGAAATCATTTTTTGACACGCTTGACATTATTTTTTTGACAAACTTATAATAATAATATATTTTCTCTATAATTTTAATATATTTTCATGCATACATATTATTAATTTTATTTTTTTCCAAAAAACTTTTTCCAAAATTCTAAAAATATTGCAAAAATTATAACGAAATCAAAACTTGAAACTTTTTTCAAAATTCTAAAGTATTATATATTCAAAAATTCTATTTTTTCAACATTCTAAAAATATTGCAAAAATTATAACAAAATCAAAAATTGAAAAATACCAAAAACATTCCAAAAATTAGAATAAAATCAAATATTTAAACTTTTTCTAAATTCTAATAAAATTCCAAAAATTCTTAAGAGTTCAAAGTTTTTCCAAAATTCTAAAAATATAGCAAAAATTATTACAAAATCAAAAATACAAACTTTTATCAAAATTCCAAAACTATTTCAAAAACTATAACCAATTCAATAAAACCAATTCATAAAAACAGATAAATTTTTTTTTCCAAAAAATTGGCTAAAAAAATCAATGAAATAATTTTTGACACGCTTGACATTATTTTTTTGACAATCTAATAATGCCATAATTCTCTATAATAATAATATATTTTCATGCATACATATTATTAATTTTATTTTTTTCCAAAAAATTGAGTAAAAAAATAAATAAAAATCTTTCTTTTGACACACTTGACAACATTTTTTTCACAAACTTATAATGCAAAAATCTAGATTTTGGTCTCTTATACCAATCCCGACCATCATGATTTCTCCAAATTCAATGTTCCTACTCGTAATCACTTAAAATGAACGTTTTTTAAGCAAAAAATATGCAAATTTCCTTGTTTTGACACACTTGACGATTTTTTTGACACGCTTCCGGTACAGCTATCGAACACATAATCCTTTCGGCATATAGTAAATAATTCGGCAATAATTTTTAGAAAAAAAAAATTTCAAATCCGTTCAGCGGTTTTCTAGATTTCGTAGGTTGTGACGGATGGACGGCGGACGGCCGGCCGACAGACAGACATACATTTTTGTTTGTTGCTTTTTTAGAATCAGTAGGTCCTAAAACGTCGAGAAATGCCAAAAAAGCATGGGTAAGAATTTCACTTTGATGTAATCTCATGTCTTTCAGACCGAAGTAATTATATCAAACACGACCAAATGAATCAATTTAAATCAAACTCTGACCAAACTAAATTGATATATTCTAAAATCTAAAGTCACCGACCTAGGACAATAAAAACTTAATATAGTTCAAATCCATTTAAAAAAAGATGAAAAAATAAATAAAAAATCTTGACAACAAAACAAACAATTCGTAACCCAAATAACAAATTCAATCATTTGCTTCTTCAATATACAAAAACAAAAAATTATCATCACAACACAATCCTTAAATTATATATTTAAACACTCATACATACGAGCACTTTTTCTATTTTATAATTATCGTATTTTTTCGTATTTAAGTAAAAGTAAAATAGAAAATATACAAAAACAAAAAATTATCAATGAATGAAATTATATTTGTTAAATATAAAAAATTATCATACCAATACAATCCTTAAATACATACGAGTACTTTGTTTTTATTTTCTATTTTATAATTATCGTATTTTTTCGTATTTAAGTAAAAGTAAAATAGAAAATAAAGCAAAAGAAATATTTCTCTTTCAAATATAAATTCTCATTTTTTTATTTTGATTTGCTTTGTTTATTGTTTCATATAAGACAGAAAGAATGCAATGTATAATTTGTAAAATTTGTATATTGCTTAACCTTTCATCTCTGGTTGTACTTTTATTTGTATTATCAGTATTCTATATACAATTTGTGTGAATAGAGGTTACGTCTCTCTATATATGTTTCTCTATGCTATTATGTTTGTTAACTCACAATCTGCATGCATATTAGTAAAATAGATTTTTGACAATTAGATCTAGGATGTCTTCAAGCGTAGTTGTTTTAATTATGTTTGTACAATTTTTCTATATCACCTTCACAATAAACAACAACAACACGAGCCTCGTCATCTTTCCTCAGACAGATAAGTCCTTCTCTAACCCAAACATATTTATAATTCATTTCTCTTTTTAACTGACGAGCCTTAGCGAAAAGATTCATGTTGTATGGTGTTAGAAAGTTGTTAATGTAGATTTGTTGTTTTTTATCAGCTGTTGGTATAATAACGGAAGAAAAAAGAGATATTTTTTTTTGATAATAAAATTTTTTGTTTTGTATCATTTTAACATAATTTGACTAGAAAAGGTATAGTATAAAGTTTGTTTTCCCTAAGCTTTGTTGAATTACTATGAAGACGATTAACCTGCTCTATTGCATCCTACGAAAGTTCAATGTTGAGTTCCTTGGAAATTTTTATTACTATTTCTTTTAGGTCTTCATTAGCTGTAGCAGGCACTCCCATTATAACCAGATGCTTTTCAAGTTTTTCTTGTTTCAGGCAATTAAGCTCTACCTCAAGTCTCAAAACAGATTTCTCGAGCTCATCGGTTTTAGATTTATATTCTAAGAGCATTTTGTTCAGCGTTTTGTTTTCATTTATGATTTTGTTAATTGTATGCGATATACTATCCAGATTGTTAGATATGAATTGTTGTGATTGTATTATTGCATCATTTTGATTTGAAATACCCTGTGCTCCGTTATTTTCATAATCATCATCATTGGATGACGATGACGATGACGATGCACGTTTATTGCAATTATTGCAAGTAGTTGAGCAAAACCAAATCGGTTTTTTTAAGTACTGTTTGAATTCTGGATTACTAACGTTTGCATATTCAACATGAAATTTCTTTTTACATGCCGTACATCCCAAAATTTTGTCTTTTTTAACAAGTTTATCACCACATTTGCAGCAAGAAAAGCCATTGTTTGTAAG
Source organism: Diogma glabrata (assembly GCA_963693315.1). NCBI lineage: Eukaryota > Metazoa > Arthropoda > Insecta > Diptera > Cylindrotomidae > Diogma > Diogma glabrata. The sequence continues at coordinate 210,080,571 of OY856187.1, forward strand.
ATCACTTTCACTAAGATTTTTTTGATTTCTACTTGACTTTCTAGTACCCATTTAGTTTTACAAACACGATAGTTATTGAATTTCACAGGCAAAATTGTAACGATCGCAATAATCGCAAAACAATAATAAAACCAAATTCATCTTCGTTTTCAATTCAATAAAAATGCATTTCATTAGTTTCCGTTCATTTTTTTACATTAATAATAATTTTAAAATTTTCTAAAACTTGACTGCTAGTTAAATTTTGAATATACTATAAAAAGCAAACGAACGTGCTAAATTTTTATTTCCAATGCTAATGAACAGACGTCGTTGTTAATCATTTGCTGAATTTTCCGATATTACACGATTGATTAGAAGAGGTCAAAAGCAAAATCACATTTTTTGCAATTTTTAATTTGGAAAAAATTATTAATCATTCCATTTTTGGCTTTTCAAAAGAAAAGTTTCAATTCAGTTTTGTTATTAAACATTACCTAAAACTTATCAAAAATAAATAATAATTACATTTGATTTTGATTTTAAAAAGAAATTTCTTTAATTTATACAAAAAAAAGTTAACACTGTTTTCATTAGTGTGTGATTTGGATGTCTATTTTGTTTGATAAATAAGCAAAAAAAAAGTTATTGATTTATTAAATACAAGTGATAAATTATTAATGATTGTTTACTTACAACATCATCAAAATAAATTAAGAATTCCTGAAATCTGCTTTATAAATTGTGGCAGTACATGAAGATAAAGTATCCACTGATGTTATCGAAAGTATGAATAGCAAGGATAACAGTGATCGAAGCTATTACCACAGTTAGAGACAATCGTTTGTTTGATGGTTTTTCCGGTTGTTAAAACTGTATGGATTCAAAGGCAGATATATAAATGGGAAGTTAAAAGGTCAAACGCTAGTCAAGGGATATTGGAAAATCAAACAAATAACCTAAAGCAACAGAATATTGATGACATCAATCAACAGTCACTACTTAAGGTATTTTTTTATTAATATGTATGTTAATTTTAATTTAAACATTAAATATTAGAATGGCAAGATAAAATTAAGAAACATATAAGAGATTTCCGAATCCAGGATTCGCTGGTGACAAATTTTTAGTTAACAAAGGTCCAATGATTACAACGTGAGCCCGAAACAGGGAAGATTACAACGTAGCGCCGAACAAAAAGGGACCCGTTAGCTTAATTACAGTTATATTATTTGGTGGGAAAATATTTTCCAGGTTGGGCGTTGGCAAGCCGGTTTTTTTTTTGAAAAAAACTTTTTTTTGTGGAACATTTTATATTATTATATTTATATATTTATATATTAATTGATTATTTCAATGCAGATTAATTAATATCTATATATAGTTTATTTTTTGCGTCGGTTTATTTAGCTAAATTTTGTTAAAAAGCTAGAGGGAAAAATAAAGGTTTAGTTTCTAAGGTGTTCATGTGTATATTTATCATAAGTACTCTAAATTTATATTTTCAAAAATTTAAAGAATTTCGCGTTTCTCTTTGTAAGTTTTAGGATAAACCAGTTGTGGTTTTTTTGGTAATAGGGTGGTGGCAACCGGTTTGGGCCGTGGTTGTCAATCAGCCTTTTGTTTATCTTGAAATAAACCAGTTATTGGTTTCGTTTTGGTTTTGATTAGGAAATTATATATTTTGAATTTTGATATTTTTTTTAATTTTGAAAAAAACCGTTTTGGGACAGCAATTTTTTTGGAGATTGTTTTTTGTGCTGTCATTTGCTTTTAGTAATACTAATTGTTTTTATTTTTAATTTGGAAAAAAGAAAACCGTTTTGGGGAAGCAGTTTTTTTTTGAAATTTTTTTATGCTACCACATACATATTGTACATATAATTGTTTATATATTGTACATATTTTTGGATGATGCAATTAATTTATATATGAAATTAATTGTATGTTTTTTTGATTATGGTTAGATTTAGTAAGTGTTTAGCTACCACCATTTTTTTTAAATTATTTTTATTGCGATTAATTTAAAAAGTGGGATGGGTATGGAAGTAATTATTTTTAGCTAACATTTATTTTTGTTGTTTGTTTTGAATACAATAAGTAAAGCGGAAAAATTTGACCTAAACAAATATTTTAGAGGTAATAACTTAAAAATTAGTAAGCTTAGTTTTGAATTTAAAATAATCGTAAATTTTTTTTTTAAATTACCAATTTATTATTTAGTCTGAAGATTAAATTTAATTAATTTCATGTAAAACTTTATTAACACATATTATGTGTTTCATGTTTCGATTTAGCATTTTTAAATAAGAAATTATTTAGATTATGGATAAGTTATATAGTATTTAGGTTTATTAATTCACTTTCTCAGCGGTAGGCCTAACAAGCCATCCATGGGGCTTATCTCCTTAACATTGATGTCGTTCTTAGATCGCCTATGGCCATCGGGGTTATGCGATCGAAGAACATTGGTTTCTTCTCTTCATTCGGCGAGGAAGTTCTCAGGGACGAGGAGTGGTGTTGCTGTGTTTGTACTTGGGTGCAAACCAGTAGTACCATTCTTTGCTCAGAGGCTTCTTCGGTGTAATGAAGAGAAGGACCAATTGTACTTTGCTTTCAGGATCAGAGGCTTCACCTCATACAAATTCAAAAACTTTTCCACTTTTCCATTTAGCTTTTCAATAGATCAATTTTTTCATAGAGTTTAGGATTTGAAGTCTGGTGTTCGGGAGCGTTCTACAACTTTCGCATTAGGTTTAGTTGTAATTTATTTGTAGATTAAACAAGCACAACTGGGTCAGTAGAAATGGACCTAGTGTCTAATCGTGACAGTTGTGATTGTTTTATTAGGTTGGGGAGAAACTGTTCTGTAGAATCTGGTCGTTAGGGGCTTTTCTAGTCAGTTCTCACATGCATTGTTGGAGTGGGCTCGCGAACGCGGGAATTCAATTTGAACAAAATGGATATTGTAACCATACTTACTTTTTACAATTGTCTCCAGACGATTCTTGATTTTGAGAATCTCTTATATTATTAAATAAAGATAAAATAAATAAAACAAATTTTTTGAAAATTAATTAAATAAAATTTTTATTAAATAAATAATTTTTTTAAATTTAAGTTAATTTTAGGTAGCTAAATAAAATAAATTTTCTTAATTAAGCTTTACGTCAACATATAAATAAATATTTTGTTTTTTTAAAAAAAAAAAAAAAAAATAAATCAATATTTCAAAGTTAGGACGGTGCATCCAATAAATAAACATTCTTTTAAATATTTTTATTTTTCAATTTTCTTTTAAAAATAAATAAATATTCTTAGGGGTGCTATCGTCAATAACTAATTTTAGGTATATATAATTATTTCAGTATATCTGAAATTAAATAAATAGATTATACTTTTACATATATAATGTTTTAGGAATTTTTGTGAAAGATTCAGCAAAGATTGGCTACGACGGTGGTCCGTCGGTGTTTTTACAAAAAAATCTTGTATGTTTTCGAATTGGGCGTTCGTTGTTTTTTTTTCGTTTCTGTGCTTTCATTTTTTTTACATTTACAGTGTACTAACTCCATTTTTTTGTTGAGAATTGGTTTTACTATTGTTGGTGATTGCGAGTCATGATTTTGCGGGTTTTACCATCGAAATCTCTAGCGTGTTTCCTATATACCAAGCCTAAGTTTTTCAATGTATTTTTTTTTATAAAATTAAATTTAGTGTTAGAATTATTAGTTTTCCTAAATTAAACCTATATTCTTAGTTATTAGTTATTATAGTTATAAATTTAATTTTCGGTGTTTAGAATTTAAATAGGTGTTAAATTTAAATTACTATAGTTATTATAATTTTTTTTATTAGTTATTAGAATTTCTATTATTAGTTTGAGTTTAATAGTGCTTTGGTGTTTTCTGTCATGGAAGGGATGGCGACGTTTTTGTGATTTCAAGAGTAGAAATCTTGGTTTCTACCTTGAATTCATGGTGTAACGATCGCAATAATCGCAAAACAATAATAAAACCAAATTCATCTTCGTTTTCAATTCAATAAAAATGCATTTCATTAGTTTCCGTTCATTTTTTTACATTAATAATAATTTTAAAATTTTCTAAAACTTGACTGCTAGTTAAATTTTGAATATACTATAAAAAGCAAACGAACGTGCTAAATTTTTATTTCCAATGCTAATGAACAGACGTCGTTGTTAATCATTTGCTGAATTTTCCGATATTACACGATTGATTAGAAGAGGTCAAAAGCAAAATCACATTTTTTGCAATTTTTAATTTGGAAAAAATTATTAATCATTCCATTTTTGGCTTTTCAAAAGAAAAGTTTCAATTCAGTTTTGTTATTAAACATTACCTAAAACTTATCAAAAATAAATAATAATTACATTTGATTTTGATTTTAAAAAGAAATTTCTTTAATTTATACAAAAAAAAGTTAACACTGTTTTCATTAGTGTGTGATTTGGATGTCTATTTTGTTTGATAAATAAGCAAAAAAAAAGTTATTGATTTATTAAATACAAGTGATAAATTATTAATGATTGTTTACTTACAACATCATCAAAATAAATTAAGAATTCCTGAAATCTGCTTTATAAATTGTGGCAGTACATGAAGATAAAGTATCCACTGATGTTATCGAAAGTATGAATAGCAAGGATAACAGTGATCGAAGCTATTACCACAGTTAGAGACAATCGTTTGTTTGATGGTTTTTCCGGTTGTTAAAACTGTATGGATTCAAAGGCAGATATATAAATGGGAAGTTAAAAGGTCAAACGCTAGTCAAGGGATATTGGAAAATCAAACAAATAACCTAAAGCAACAGAATATTGATGACATCAATCAACAGTCACTACTTAAGGTATTTTTTTATTAATATGTATGTTAATTTTAATTTAAACATTAAATATTAGAATGGCAAGATAAAATTAAGAAACATATAAGAGATTTCCGAATCCAAGATTCGCTGGTGACGAATTTTTTAGTTAACAAAGGTCCAATGATTATAACGTGAGCCCGAAACAGGGAGTGATTACAAAATAAACAAAAAACTTGAAATATAATTAATTACAGTAAAAGAAATTATCACTTTTATATTATAAACAAGCAAGAAAATAAAACAAGTACAACAATTTAAAAATTAAATTAAATTAAATTTTAGCAGGAGTAGTAAAACACGTCTTAATAAAACCTATCCATTTATTTAATGTATTTATTTATTTACTTATTATTTCAAGTGATAAGAGATTTCCAAGTCTTAGATTTCTTTGCTTACCAAAAAACCAAATATGATACAAATGACCAATGTCACCTAAGCCAGAATATCACATTCGCGAGCCCTCCCCAAAAATGGCATGTGAGAACTGACTAGATAAGCCGCTAACGACTAGATTCTATAGAACAGTTTCTTCCACAATTAAAAAGAAACAACCATGACTGTCACGATATGGCAAATATGACCAAATTCCACTGACCCAGACATGGTCGCTCTACCTAAAACCTAAACTAAAAATAAATTACTAAAACTAATGCCATTTCTGGAAAGCGCTCCCGAGCGCCAGACTCTAAGTCTTAAACTCCAATGGACATTGTTCTATTTCAAAAGCTAATGATTATTCAGAAAGAACTATTATTGAAATTGTATGGGTGAATCCCCTAATCCAGAAAAAAAAGAATTGATTCCACCCTTCATTCCATTGAAGAAGTTCCTGGGTAAGGAATGGTACTACTAGTTTGTACCTAAGTACAAACACAGCAGTAGCCACCCCTGAACACCAGAAAACTTCCTCGAAATGAAGAGGAGAAACAATTGATCTTTCGATCGCATATCCATAATGGACATAGGCGACCTAGGATCATCCATTAATGTTAAGGGGTGAAGCCCCGTGGATGGCTTTTTAGGCCTACCATTTATAGAAAATATTAAGTTAAAACAAAACGAAAATAATTTTTAAATTTCACCAAAACACTTGGTATATATCAACAATACTTAAAAAAACCATCACCAATCAACAAAAAAGATTCAAAATAATGAAATGCATATGGAATAGATGGGTAAGTAATGAGTAATGGATGTTTAACGGGTAAGTGTTTTCGTCACTTTTGTCCTATACTTATATCGCCGTCACAGAAATTTTTTTATGTTACCATGATATCAATATCTATTTTCCAAAACAAAATGTTAAAAATAAAAATCACTATTAAGTATTATTTTTTGATACCAACGACTTTTCTTAGTTCTAATAAAATGCGCTTCTAAAAAAAAACAAACAAAAACCTAAACACAATCACGAAAAACAAACCAAACAAGACTATCCTGGTCAAACGCCACTTTTCGAGTCCCAACCCAACCAAAACTGTCTCATGACAATTTTCACCTCGGTGTTATCCAAGCGTTCATAAAAAAATGCTCAAAAAAAAATTAATTTGAGACACATAAAAAGAATTTTCCAGAAATCCACTAAACTGTGGGAATAGTTAAAATATCCCAAAATTGTAAACAGACTTCATCCAATTTCGAGAAAGAAATAAAATCCTCATAATTGAGTTTCAGTTTTAATGTGAAAAAAAGAAAGAAATTGTATAATTTTTGGAAAATGAGTTTGCAATGATTACAACAAACATATATGGGAACCGTTAGAATGTAATTAAATGAAAATGTTTTGCAAGATTGGCAAGACGGAACCATAGGAACTGTTGTAATTTAAATTTTTAAATTATTGATGTTTTGCATTATTAGCAAAACTGAAAAGTGCATAGATTGTTTTGAGCGATAGAATGTCATGAGATATGAAAATTTGTGGATTCAAATCTGGAATTGGGCACCTTGTGACGGAGGAAAGTAAAAAGGAAAGGTATGAACACGAGTTTGTGTTCCAGGCTCTCCTTCGCAATAACTACTCCCTTAGCAGTCTACCTACTCCACCAGAAGGTATAACCATCACATCATATGCAAACAATTGCATGATACTTGCCAGAGGAAGAAAGCTGGAATGTCTCACCAATAAGCTGAACGAATACCTAAACTCCTTAATAAATGGTTTAGAAGTAGAGGCTATCGTCAGAAAAACCACCTTTTCACTACTTGAACGAAGGAGGCAAATCAAAACTAAACATCCACATTGACAACATGCTCATTCCTACAGTTAAAAATCCGACCTTTTCTGGCGGTAACATTCGATCCACTAATCAGGTTCATAGCTCATGCACAACAGGTGAACTCAAAGCTGAAAAGCAGAAACAATGAAATAAAAGCGCTAGCTGAAATGGGGTAAGGATAAGGATAAAATATCACAACATACTAAAGGTAGACCCATTTTACACTACGCAACACCTGAAGTTGTTGACACGCACTTGAAGAAGATACTAATCACACAGACGCAGCTTTGCGAATCGCTATTGTATGCCACCTGATGGCTCATAGAGGCTATCTACCGGGAGAATGTAATATTTTACCGGTCCTTGAACACAATGAAATGCTTTCTAAACGATAAATATGAGCTTACCACAAAGAGCAACACCCATGCAATAACACCCAGTGAATGGTATTGCCACCTAGAGCTATAAGAAAAACTAAACTCTTACAAATCGATGTTAGAGAGGAACCAACCACTAGGAATATCGATGAGCTTACCTATAGAAGTAGTTTGAAAAGGCTTCACACCAAGGCTGTTGAATAAATAACAAATAGCTACGTACATAATCGAGTTCTGGATGGAAGCTATCGCAAGTCGCTGCAGAAGAAAATCAATTGCCTCGCAGCCCTAAATGCATTCTAGGGCAATTTAGATCCAGTTAATCACAAATATTAAGTAATTTGATGAATTGAATCGATCCCAAGCTATTAACAAATGGCCCTCATGTGATAGAACACCACATGACGTTGACCAAAATTTTCATGTCAGGGGGTTCGACAGACCTAACGAAAAAAGATCTGTGGTACCCCCTAAAGGTAGTAGCAGAGTTGCTGAACTTAGAAACGAAATCGAACGAGTGGCACTTTACATATGTCACTACAACAACTTTAACAATTTCAGTACCAATAGGTAAAAAAGCAACATTACCCGTAAATAATATAACTACAGTTAACAATACTACAATCAACATCAACACCGCAACAGCAACCGCCCAAAGTACTACAATTAACAATAACTTTATTACATACATAACGTAGTCAGAAACAGCACAATCAACAATAACACAAGCAATCACGGCATATTTAGAATAGGTAGGTAACGCTACAAGATTCAAGAACAAACATGATAACCAATTGTAACGACACATCACCAACTACTCCATCACCTTCAGCAATAACAGCAGTATCACTGCACTGACAACAGTCTAACATCATTACCAGCAATACAAATGAACACAATAATTTTATTTAACTACAAACTTCTAGGAAATAACTTCTATAAAAAACCTTATCGAAAACCTCTATCCTATTTAGTTTTCTCTAACAGTTGCCCATGTTTAGAATATAACGAAATTGGCATAGGTTGAAAATTCTCTAAAGTACTTTTAAACCCACTTTAAAAGATGATTGTTCCCAAATATTGACCAAATTAGCTTGTACTACTGTCAATTGGTCTAAAAATTCGATTTTAATTTATGTTTAAGCATACTTCGACTAATAAACTAATAATTAAATGTATAAACATCGTAGTTAAATTAAAAATCCTTATGGTTATTATATATGTTTGAACAATATATTTCACTATTAAAAATTCTAGATCAAATCCGTTTAAAATTTAAATCATATTCAAATTCATATTTTTGACATACACTTTTCAACTTTTCAACGAACAATGACTTTATACAATCCCTGTGAATGGGCGTGTCTAACAAAATTGCTTTGAGGGCAACCTTATACATTTGAGAAATTAAATAAAAAATTAGTACATCATACCGCTGAGCGCATGTTGTTGTGAAACCTAAGACGTGAAATGTTACTATTTTTGTAAGTTTGATGGACAGCTGCACAATTATTCTTACCACAACAGTAGATGATAATTAAAGCGGACAAATACCTGAAAGTTTACACACAATCAATTTTTAAAGCAAGAAAAAAGCACAAAGATTTTAATCCGCATGAGGTCGCATTTCTTTATTTCTATAAAGTAATGGATCAAGCGGTCGTACACACAAAAAAATTTTATGGTTAAATTGATCATATTTTAGAGAACCATAAAATCTGGTCAATTATAATCATAGGATGGTTCTGTATCTATAATAACAACCATAAAATTTGGTTATCTATCACCATAGTATGGTTAGTAGCAACTATAAAATATAGTTAACATATCACCACAGTATGGTTCTCTAAAAATATGGTTCTTTTTGATCAATTTAACCATAAAATTTTTTTGTGTGTATAGCAATATCATTCCTCATTCATCTTTGGTTTTTCTCAAGCTGTCAAACATTTTGATATGAAAAAATTATCCCTTCTTGTGGTTCTACAAAATGTGTGTCCCAGACGTTAAAAAAAAGATTTTAAAATGTTGATCACCATTGATAATGCTTTTGACATTCAACGGATCTCAACCATTCTAACATTAAATTTATTTTTTACCACCTAATAAAACTATTCTGCAGCCATTAGAGTAGAGGGTTACTACCAAAATATTTTTGCGAGTAGCATTTGCATATTCCTGGATAAATTAGATAACTCTTGAGATACAAAAGTAAGCATATCATGGAAGAATTATACCATGAGAAAATGCAAAAAGTTCATTGTAAATTCTATTATAGAATTAAAGCCATTTACACTTAAGAGCTCCTGGACAAAAACAATGGCTAGTCAGAGTCGATATATTAAATCTCTTAACAAAAGCTCAAGTTGAACAAAGGAAATTTGCACATTTGGTGCATTGTTATAATATTGGAGAAGATAAATTTGATAAAAAAAACTTCTTCTGCAAGAATTTATGACCTACATAAAAACGATCAATTTAATATAATTGATGATTTGAAAGTTTTTGAAAACTAAGATTTGCGTGACTAGAATGACGACGACGAGAATGGCGATGCTAGAACCCGAAACGACGTCATATTTAACTCAAATATGCAATCGGACTGTATTGCTATTGCTATTCCACAACAATTTTTTTGAAAACATTAGCTGATATGGAAAGGGGTTTAAAATTTAAGCGTGAATTTCAATGATTTTGGCTCCATACTTTGAATCAAACAAACAGACAGATCTCTCTAAAAAGTTATTATTACTAACAAATTTCATAAGTTTCAAAACAACAGTCTCTGCTCCTACAGTAAATGTTTGCGATATAGAAGGCGACATAAAAACATCTACAATACAACAGAAACTGACGACTAAATTTTTGTCACAAAAGCGAGGACGGTAATGTAAAATTAGTGAATTAAAAATGTCAAATTAGTGATTTATTCTATACATTACCATAGAGAAACATATATAGAGAGAAATAACCTCTATTCACACAAATTGTATATGGAATGCTGATAATACAAATAAAAGTACAACCAGAGATGAAGGGTTAAGCAATATACAAATTTTACAAATTATACATTGCATTCTTTCTGTCTTATATGAAACAATAAACAAAGCAAATCAAAATAAAAAAATGAGAATTTATATTTGAAAGAGAAATATTTCTTTTGCTTTATTTTCTATTTTACTTTATTTTCTATTTTACTTTTACTTAAATACGAAAAAATACGATAATTATAAAATAGAAAATAAAAAAAAGTACTCGTATGTATGAGTGTTTAAATATATAATTTAAGAATTGTATTGAGATGATAGTTTTTTATATTTAACAAATATAATTTCATTCATTGATAATTTAAGTACTCGTATGTATGAGTGTTTAAATATATAATTTAAGGATTGTGTTGGGATCATAATTTTTTGTTTTTGTATATTGAAGAAGCAAATGATTGAATTTGTTATTTGGGTTACGAATTGTTTGTTTTGTTGTCAAGATTTTTTATTTATTTTTTCATCTTTTTTTAAATGGATTTGAACTATATTAAGTTTTTATTGTCCTAGGTCGATGACTAGATTTTAGAATATATCAATTTAGTTTGGTCAGAGTTTGATTTAAATTGATTCATTTGGTCGTGTTTGATATAATTACTTCGGTCTGAAAGACCTGAGATTACATTCATGAGCTCAAAGTGAAATTCTTACCCATGCTTTTTTGGCATTTCTCGACGTTTTAGGACCTACTGATTCTAAAAAAGCAACAAACAAAAATGTATGTCTGTCTGTCGGCCGGCCGTCCGCCGTCCGTCCGTCACAACCTACGAAATCTAGAAAACCGCTGAACGGATTTGAAAATTTTTTTTTCTAAAAATAGGATTACTCAATAGAAAGAGCCGAAAGGACGATGTGTTCGATAGCTGTACCGGAAGCGTGTCAAAAAAATCGTCAAGTGTGTCAAAACAAGGAAATTTGCATATTTTTTGCTTAAAAAACGTTCATTTTAAGTGATTACGAGTAGGAACATTGAATTTGGAGAAATCTTGATGGTCGGGATTGGTATGGGAGACCAAAATCTAGATTTTTGCATTATAAGTTTGTCAAAAAAATGTTGTCAAGTGTGTCAAAAGAAAGATTTTTATTTATTTTTTTACTCAATTTTTTGGAAAAAAATAAAATTAATAATATGTATGCATGAAAATATATTATTATTATAGAGAATTATGGCATTATAAGATTGTCAAAAAAATAATGTCAAGCGTGTCAAAAATGATTTCATTGATTTTTTTAGCCAATTTTTTGGAAAAAAAAATTTATGTTTTTATGAATTGGTTTTATTGAACTGGTTATAGTTTTTGAAATAGTTTTGGTATTTTGATAAAAGTTTGTATTTTTGATTTTGTAATAATTTTTGCTATATTTTTAGAATTTTGGAAAAACTTTGAATTCTTAAGAATTTTTGGAATTTTATTAGAATTTAGAAAAACTTTAAATATGTGATTTTATTCTAATTTTTGGAATGTTTTTGGTATTTTTCAATTTTTGATTTTGTTATAATTTTTATAATATTTTTAGAATTTTGGAAAAAGTTTGGATTTTTAAGAATTTTTGGAATATTAATGGAATTTAAAAAAGTTTAAGTATTTGATTTTATTCTAATTTTTGGAATATTTTTGGAATTTTGAAAAAGTTTGATTTTATTTAAGTTTTACAATATTTTTGGAATTTGAAAGAAATATGAATTTGTGATTTTGTAATATTTTCTCGAAACGCTAAATGGAGATGATTTTGAGTAGTTTGCTGAGTGTATCATCTTTTCACTAAATTATGTTAATTTTTGATCTGTTATAATTTTCCGGCAACGTATTGACGTTTCGTGTTAGTTTTGAAATAAATTTCTAAACAGAGATAAAAAGTACTTATACTTTAACAAATCAAAATAAAAAAAGAGAAACATTTATATGCATTTGAAATTTCTTTTGCTTTATATTCTATTTTACTAATGAGACAACAAAAAATACGATGATAAAATACAATTAATAATTAAAAAAAAAACTCGCATGGATTAGTGTTTCCTTTGACATGTTTATATAAAGGTTTTTAGAATTCATTGATAATTTTGGTTTGTTTTTGTAAGTTAAAAATGGTCAAAATAATTTTTCAGTTTTTGAAGAATTTGGGTTACGCGTTGTTGTTGTTGGCTACATAGATTGATATTTGATTTATTTTTCATCTTTCAAATGCACTTTAACCATATGTTTAGGTTGTTGACTTTAGCCAATTTTTTTGGTCAGAAATTGATTTAATTTGATTTGGTTGTGTAGGATAAAAATATTTTTAAATTTCAAAATCTATGTATTAAAATTTGTATCAATTTAATGTTTTAAATTTGAATACATGAGTTCTAAAAGAATAGATTATGAAATTTAAAAATATTATTTTCCAATAATTTGTCTTATGATAACTTTAAACAAATTGGGTTTAAAGTAGTTATGCGGTTATGTGTTCTAAAAACTTTTTTACTTTATATGGCTCAAAAATACATTTACCTTAAACTTAATGTTTAATCATATCAAAGCGATACAGTAGATCGTTGTTTGTGATATAATTATAACACCTGCAGCCAAATTCTGTGACTGTGAAGTGGTGAAGTGTTAAAAATTTCTTTATTTCGATTTTATCACCAAATTTTTATCATTTTAACATTTTTTGCGATTCTATATGCAATTTATGTGCGATGTAAGTGTTAATTTGTTCAATGAATTCATGCCGTCAGTTATGCAAAGACATATTTATGAGAAATGCTGAAATAAACGAGATGTCAAGTATATTGCTATTTTTTGCAGATAAGACTTATTTTGACTCTAGTGGGGTCATAATTAAAGTTCTAATCTAACAACAGGAATTTGTTCCTCTATTGCTCAAGAAATATAGATTTTGAAAGAATTCTATAATATCTCATTAGAAGTATGTTATATTACCGTTCAGGATAAAAAGTAATATTTGGCAAATTTTCATCACGACTACGATAGCAGACGTCGATCTTTTTAACAATATTCTGAACACACTTCTGCATAAGTGTTCAGATAGAGACTGATGACGTCTTCAATGGTATTGTGCTCTTGCATTATTTGTAATTGCCAGTTTCATTTTCAAAAAACATTAAGTTCAAGAAAACAATACATAAACCTAACACAAACATGAGCGTTTTGATACATGAAATGTAAATCTAGTTGACTGTATATACGTATATACATAAAGATATATTAATTCCGAACTACGGTCTAAAACACATAAATACCAATCATTTTGAATAACACAATTTAAACATCAATTTAACTATATTTAAATATTTTCGAAGTTAAATTTGAACAAAAATTTTTGATGTTATTTTGAAATCTTAAATAAACAAATCACATTGGTGTAATTGTGTTTTTTGACATAATGGCGTTAGCAACAAAAGAATTCATTTTATTTTATCACTAACCAAAAGTCAGTGTTAACTTTTCAGTTTTAACATTTCACTAATTTAGATTTTTTTACGGTGAAGTGATAAAAAATTTATCACTACACCGCTTCACAGTTACAGAATTTGGCTGCTGATGTTCTAAATAATATGATATAAGTTTATCCTTTGAGCTGCTTGTTTTAGGTAGATTTCATATAAAATCTACCTATTGCAATGGGAATTCTTGGAGATCCGGATAAAATTTTAACAAAATGAATTTATTAGGCGTCGAGAAGAAACATATTTTTAATGCCGGGTGAAAAACACGTGAAATCAGCAAGGTCTGGAAATGAGGTTTTAATTTTGTATAATTAGAATTCGTTGACATCAATCAAAAGTTTTCTGCGTTTTTAGTTTTTCTTTTAACCCTGTCTAAGATACAGGGTGTTGAAAAATCAAGAAATTGTTCGACCCTGGTGTATTGAAATGGCTCTACAGTCAAAACTACTGGACTGATTTTAATGTTATATAACTCAAAATGTATGTATTAAACAGAGCAAAATAATAATTCACATTATATGACCTTGAACACTTTCTTTTAGAAACATAACGGTAAAAAATTCCAATTCGATTTGTTTTTTTTATTAATTTTATTGCAACACGCCTTAAAATGTTTCATCATAAAAAAAGTGGAGTTAAAAAATGAACAGTGTTTTTTGGATTTACATATATGTTTTTATAATAAATTTTTAATTTTAACTCAAAATAAATATTTTACACATTTTTTATCATTTATTTAATTTTACATTACTAAATTCCGTAGAGTTAGAATAACGTCTAGCTAAGATTGATCCATCATTTGTAGGAATGTATGAGTGATATCCTCGTGTTCCAGGAATTGTTTTTAAATTTTCGTATCTATCAGATAGTCGATTTCATTTCGCAAACAAAGGAATCCCTCTGCATTATGTCACTATATGACAGTTGTGAATGAGGGATCTCAACAGTTTGACTGTTTGCAGGCATAATGGATTTGATTTCATCCGAACTCTACTGATGAAGATATTTATAAGAAACAACGAGATCAGACCAATCAGTTCATAACCAAACTTCTCTTCTATTCGTCTGTAATGGAAGACGATAAAAATGATCAATAATTTATTATCTATATCTCTATATTATGTTTTTATTATAAAATATATTATGAACGTATTATATTATATTATATTATTTAATATAATCAAGCAACCATTGACTTCGGATGCAAAACATTTTTGATAAAAATAATATTTTCATAAAATTGTTATTTTAAATTTAAATAATGTTGTAGGATAGACTGCCTAAAAGGTACACAATCAAAAATAGTCATAATCATATCGGAAGCCAAACTATCACTACAGAGGGAAAAACAAGTTTGAAATGATACACAAAAATCAAATTTCAAACCAAAATACAAGAAAAATCGGACCGATAACAAGAATCTATCAATTGAATATTGAAGGATCTAGCAAATCGAAATGCGAACATTTATCGAATCAACTAAAAGATTACAAAATAGATATTGCAGTCATTCAAGAAACACACATGTCACCAGACGAAATTTTAGTTACCAGAGGTGAAATTCCTGGATATGAAATTATCGGAGCAACATTTCATAAATCGTATGGAACTGCCACGTATGTAAAATGTGGTCTGAAAATGTGAAACTAGTGGAAACCTCTTCAACAGACGATGTTTCTATCATAACAATTGAGGTTGGCGGAACAATTATTATGAATATATACATATACCAAACACAGCCTGGCCGACTAATGTTCTCCCTTCATATGATAAACCGAGCATCTATATTGGTGACTTTAACAGCCATCACACACTATGGAAATATCAGAATGATGACATCAACGGTATAACACTTGTAAATTGGTCTGAACAGCAAAACTTGCATCTCATATTCGACGCGAAAGACCCTGGTATTTTTCAATCCGGCCGATGGCGCCGAGATTACAACCCAGACCTATGCTTTGTTTCATCTAATTCTAAAGGTCAACCAATACATGCTTTAAGACAAATATTATTGGGTTTCCCACATTCTCAGCATCGACCAGTAATAGTAGAGGCTGGAATACAAATCCCGATGATACATTCAATACCGAAACCTAGATGGAATTTTTTAAAGGCTTCATGGCATTTTTCAAAAGACTTAGATGCTTCTGTACGATTTATTCCACAAGTTGCAAAGAACTACGAACGTTTCCTTGGCGCTACTCTAACAGCTGCAAAAAAATTCATACCGCGAGGCTATCGTATGGAATATATTCCAAGATAGAAAGAGGAAAGTGAAAGACTTTTCAATGAATTCGAAGAAAGTGGAGACCCAGAAATAGCTGATGATCTATTAAGATCCTTAGATGCTAATCGACAAGAAAGTCTGCTATGGAAAATATGGATTTTACACATTCTAGTAGAAAAGCATGGAGTCAAATACGAAAATTGGGTGCTGGGAAAAAGAAATTTGCTGATAAAACAAACATAAATCCAATTTTAATAGCGAATAGGATAGTAAACATGTCAAGAGTTGAACCACATAAAGAACTTTCAAAAACCGTTCTCTTAAATCTTAAAAACTTGAAACGAAACACACCAAGATCTTCCGAATATTGTCGCCCTTTCACCATCAAAGAGATTGCAGCTTCATAATCGGACATGAAATCGGGCAAAGCAGCTGGCTTCGATAATGTCTATCCAGAATTCCTTAAAAATTGCGGAGAAAATATCAGAAAATGGCTTGCTCGCTTTTACATAATGGAAACTGCAATATTACTAAACGTAGACGCAATTGCACAGATCAAGTATTGCCACTAACCAACTATATCGAACTTGGGTTCCAAAAAAAAATAAAAATGTCTGTTGTTTTCATAGACCTAACAGCGGCTTATGACACCGTTTGGCGAAAAGACTTAATATATAAGCTGCTCAATATTATTCCATGCCTTAAAATTGCTCAAGTAATCAACAATATGCTCACTAATCGCCTGTTCCAAGTCTATCGAAATAATGAGAAGAGTTCTTTCAGGAAATTGAGTAATGGTCTCCCACAAGAATCAGTATTGGCACCATTATTTTTCAACATTTACGTGATCGATTTACCAACAACTCAACCAAGAGTGGGGTCAATTTTAACGGAACACAAGTTACACATAACTATAATCCGAAATTTTTGGGTCACACATTGGACAGATCACTTACACACAAATAAAATTGCTTGAAGCTTGAGGCCAAATTAAAGACAAGAAACAAAAATTAATTTATTGTTTGTATAATTAATTTTTAAATAAAAATATTAAAAAAACTTTTTAAAGATGGCGCTAGGGTCAAAGAACAATTGGAATTTAATTAATTTTTTTTCTGAAAATAGTTCTATCCTTATTCTAAAATATATCAAATTTACAAGGAGGCTGAAATTTTTGTTCTTGAGATATTTAATTTTAAAGATTTTTAGTACGGCTGAAATTCGAATTTTTCTTCATTTTTTCAAACAACTTCCAATAACAAAAAATTTTAAAATCAATTAAATTTTAACTTTTTTTATTTTTTAAATATAGTTCTAACCTTCCTTTAAAATATATCAAATTTACAAAGAGGCGTTAATTCGTATTCTTCAGATATTTAATTTTAAAAAGTTTTAGTCCGATTAAAATTCTAATTGTTCATCATCTTGGAATATATTCATCTTGGAATCATCTTGGAATATATTCCATACGATAGCCTCGCGGTATGAATTTTTTTGCAGCTGTTAGAGTAGCGCCAAGGAAACGTTCGTAGTTCTTTGCAACTTGGGGAATAAATCGTACAGAAGCATCTTTTGAAAAATGCCATGAAGCCTTTAAAAAATTCCATCTAGGTTTCGGTATTGAATGTATCATCGGGATTTGTATTCCAGCCTCTACTATTACTGGTCGATGCTGAGAATGTGGGAAACCCAATAATATTTGTCTTAAAGCATGTATTGGTTGACCTTTAGAATTAGATGAAACAAAGCATAGGTCTGGGTTGTAATCTCGGCGCCATCGGCCGGATTGAAAAATACCAGGGTCTTTCGCGTCGAATATGAGATGCAAGTTTTGCTGTTCAGACCAATTTACAAGTGTTATACCGTTGATGTCATCATTCTGATATTTCCATAGTGTGTGATGGCTGTTAAAGTCACCAATATAGATGCTCGGTTTATCATATGAAGGGAGAACATTAGTCGGCCAGGCTGTGTTTGGTATATGTATATATTCATAATAATTGTTCCGCCAACCTCAATTGTTATGATAGAAACATCGTCTGTTGAAGAGGTTTCCACTAGTTTCACATTTTCAGACCACATTTTACATACGTGGCAGTTCCATACGATTTATGAAATGTTGCTCCGATAATTTCATATCCAGGAATTTCACCTCTGGTAACTAAAATTTCGTCTGGTGACATGTGTGTTTCTTGAATGACTGCAATATCTATTTTGTAATCTTTTAGTTGATTCGATAAATGTTCGCATTTCGATTTGCTAGATCCTTCAATATTCAATTGATAGATTCTTGTTATCGGTCCGATTTTTCTTGTATTTTGGTTTGAAATTTGATTTTGATTTTTGTGTATCATTTCAAACTTGTTTTTCCCTCTGTAGTGATAGTTTGGCTTCCGATATGATTATGACTATTTTTGATTGTGTACCTTTTAGGCAGTCTATCCTACAACATTATTTAAATTTAAAATAACAATTTTATGAAAATATTATTTTTATCAAAAATGTTTTGCATCCGAAGTCAATGGTTGCTTGATTATATTAAATAATATAATATAATATAATACGTTCATAATATATTTTATAATAAAAACATAATATAGAGATATAGATAATAAATTATTGATCATTTTTATCGTCTTCCATTACAGACGAATAGAAGAGAAGTTTGGTTATGAACTGATTGGTCTGATCTCGTTGTTTCTTATAAATATCTTCATCAGTAGAGTTCGGATGAAATCAAATCCATTATGCCTGCAAACAGTCAAACTGTTGAGATCCCTCATTCACAACTGTCATATAGTGACATAATGCAGAGGGATTCCATTGTTTGCGAAATGAAATCGACTATCTGATAGATACGAAAATTTAAAAACAATTCCTGGAACACGAGGATATCACTCATACATTCCTACAAATGATGGATCAATCTTAGCTAGACGTTATTCTAACTCTACGGAATTTAGTAATGTAAAATTAAATAAATGATAAAAAATGTGTAAAATATTTATTTTGAGTTAAAATTAAAAATTTATTATAAAAACATATATGTAAATCCAAAAAACACTGTTCATTTTTTAACTCCACTTTTTTTATGATGAAACATTTTAAGGCGTGTTGCAATAAAATTAATAAAAAAAACAAATCGAATTGGAATTTTTTACCGTTATGTTTCTAAAAGAAAGTGTTCAAGGTCATATAATGTGAATTATTATTTTGCTCTGTTTAATACATACATTTTGAGTTATATAACATTAAAATCAGTCCAGTAGTTTTGACTGTAGAGCCATTTCAATACACCAGGGTCGAACAATTTCTTGATTTTTCAACACCCTGTATCTTAGACAGGGTTAAAAGAAAAACTAAAAACGCAGAAAACTTTTGATTGATGTCAACGAATTCTAATTATACAAAATTAAAACCTCATTTCCAGACCTTGCTGATTTCACGTGTTTTTCACCCGGCATTAAAAATATGTTTCTTCTCGACGCCTAATAAATTCATTTTGTTAAAATTTTATCCGGATCTCCAAGAATTCCCATTGCAATAGGTAGATTTTATATGAAATCTACCTAAAACAAGCAGCTCAAAGGATAAACTTATATCATATTATTTAGAACATCAGCAGCCAAATTCTGTAACTGTGAAGCGGTGTAGTGATAAATTTTTTATCACTTCACCGTAAAAAAATCTAAATTAGTGAAATGTTAAAACTGAAAAGTTAACACTGACTTTTGGTTAGTGATAAAATAAAATGAATTCTTTTGTTGCTAACGCCATTATGTCAAAAAACACAATTACACCAATGTGATTTGTTTATTTAAGATTTCAAAATAACATCAAAAATTTTTGTTCAAATTTAACTTCGAAAATATTTAAATATAGTTAAATTGATGTTTAAATTGTGTTATTCAAAATGATTGGTATTTATGTGTTTTAGACCGTAGTTCGGAATTAATATATCTTTATGTATATACGTATATACAGTCAACTAGATTTACATTTCATGTATCAAAACGCTCATGTTTGTGTTAGGTTTATGTATTGTTTTCTTGAACTTAATGTTTTTTGAAAATGAAACTGGCAATTACAAATAATGCAAGAGCACAATACCATTGAAGACGTCATCAGTCTCTATCTGAACACTTATGCAGAAGTGTGTTCAGAATATTGTTAAAAAGATCGACGTCTGCTATCGTAGTCGTGATGAAAATTTGCCAAATATTACTTTTTATCCTGAACGGTAATATAACATACTTCTAATGAGATATTATAGAATTCTTTCAAAATCTATATTTCTTGAGCAATAGAGGAACAAATTCCTGTTGTTAGATTAGAACTTTAATTATGACCCCACTAGAGTCAAAATAAGTCTTATCTGCAAAAAATAGCAATATACTTGACATCTCGTTTATTTCAGCATTTCTCATAAATATGTCTTTGCATAACTGACGGCATGAATTCATTGAACAAATTAACACTTACATCGCACATAAATTGCATATAGAATCGCAAAAACTGTTAAAATGATAAAAATTTGGTGATAAAATCGAAATAAAGAAATTTTTAACACTTCACCACTTCACAGTCACAGAATTTGGCTGCAGGTGTTATAATTATATCACAAACAACGATCTACTGTATCGCTTTGATATGATTAAACATTAAGTTTAAGGTAAATGTATTTTTGAGCCATATAAAGTAAAAAAGTTTTTAGAACACATAACCGCATAACTACTTTAAACCCAATTTGTTTAAAGTTATCATAAGACAAATTATTGGAAAATAATATTTTTAAATTTCATAATCTATTCTTTTAGAACTCATGTATTCAAATTTAAAACATTAAATTGATACAAATTTTAATACATAGATTTTGAAATTTAAAAATATTTTTATCCTACACAACCAAATCAAATTAAATCAATTTCTGACCAAAAAAATTGGCTAAAGTCAACAACCTAAACATATGGTTAAAGTGCATTTGAAAGATGAAAAATAAATCAAATATCAATCTATGTAGCCAACAACAACAACGCGTAACCCAAATTCTTCAAAAACTGAAAAATTATTTTGACCATTTTTAACTTACAAAAACAAACCAAAATTATCAATGAATTCTAAAAACCTTTATATAAACATGTCAAAGGAAACACTAATCCATGCGAGTTTTTTTTTTAATTATTAATTGTATTTTATCATCGTATTTTTTGTTGTCTCATTAGTAAAATAGAATATAAAGCAAAAGAAATTTCAAATGCATATAAATGTTTCTCTTTTTTTATTTTGATTTGTTAAAGTATAAGTACTTTTTATCTCTGTTTAGAAATTTATTTCAAAACTAACACGAAACGTCAATACGTTGCCGGAAAATTATAACAGATCAAAAATTAACATAATTTAGTGAAAAGATGATACACTCAGCAAACTACTCAAAATCATCTCCATTTAGCGTTTCGAGAAAATATTACAAAATCACAAATTCATATTTCTTTCAAATTCCAAAAATATTGTAAAACTTAAATAAAATCAAACTTTTTCAAAATTCCAAAAATATTCCAAAAATTAGAATAAAATCAAATACTTAAACTTTTTTAAATTCCATTAATATTCCAAAAATTCTTAAAAATCCAAACTTTTTCCAAAATTCTAAAAATATTATAAAAATTATAACAAAATCAAAAATTGAAAAATACCAAAAACATTCCAAAAATTAGAATAAAATCACATATTTAAAGTTTTTCTAAATTCTAATAAAATTCCAAAAATTCTTAAGAATTCAAAGTTTTTCCAAAATTCTAAAAATATAGCAAAAATTATTACAAAATCAAAAATACAAACTTTTATCAAAATACCAAAACTATTTCAAAAACTATAACCAGTTCAATAAAACCAATTCATAAAAACATAAATTTTTTTTTCCAAAAAATTGGCTAAAAAAATCAATGAAATCATTTTTGACACGCTTGACATTATTTTTTTGACAATCTTATAATGCCATAATTCTCTATAATAATAATATATTTTCATGCATACATATTATTAATTTTATTTTTTTCCAAAAAATTGAGTAAAAAAATAAATAAAAATCTTTCTTTTGACACACTTGACAACATTTTTTTGACAAACTTATAATGCAAAAATCTAGATTTTGGTCTCCCATACCAATCCCGACCATCAAGATTTCTCCAAATTCAATGTTCCTACTCGTAATCACTTAAAATGAACGTTTTTTAAGCAAAAAATATGCAAATTTCCTTGTTTTGACACACTTGACGATTTTTTTGACACGCTTCCGGTACAGCTATCGAACACATCGTCCTTTCGGCTCTTTCTATTGAGTAATCCTATTTTTAGAAAAAAAAATTTTCAAATCCGTTCAGCGGTTTTCTAGATTTCGTAGGTTGTGACGGACGGACGGCGGACGGCCGGCCGACAGACAGACATACATTTTTGTTTGTTGCTTTTTTAGAATCAGTAGGTCCTAAAACGTCGAGAAATGCCAAAAAAGCATGGGTAAGAATTTCACTTTGAGCTCATGAATGTAATCTCAGGTCTTTCAGACCGAAGTAATTATATCAAACACGACCAAATGAATCAATTTAAATCAAACTCTGACCAAACTAAATTGATATATTCTAAAATCTAGTCATCGACCTAGGACAATAAAAACTTAATATAGTTCAAATCCATTTAAAAAAAGATGAAAAAATAAATAAAAAATCTTGACAACAAAACAAACAATTCGTAACCCAAATAACAAATTCAATCATTTGCTTCTTCAATATACAAAAACAAAAAATTATGATCCCAACACAATCCTTAAATTATATATTTAAACACTCATACATACGAGTACTTAAATTATCAATGAATGAAATTATATTTGTTAAATATAAAAAACTATCATCTCAATACAATTCTTAAATTATATATTTAAACACTCATACATACGAGTACTTTTTTTTATTTTCTATTTTATAATTATCGTATTTTTTCGTATTTAAGTAAAAGTAAAATAGAAAATAAAGTAAAATAGAAAATAAAGCAAAAGAAATATTTCTCTTTCAAATATAAATTCTCATTTTTTTATTTTGATTTGCTTTGTTTATTGTTTCATATAAGACAGAAAGAATGCAATGTATAATTTGTAAAATTTGTATATTGCTTAACCCTTCATCTCTGGTTGTACTTTTATTTGTATTATCAGCATTCCATATACAATTTGTGTGAATAGAGGTTATTTCTCTCTATATATGTTTCTCTATGACATTACTATATTATCGGTTTTAAGTGTTCTAATTTTAAACTATCTTTTGGATCACCATAAAATAAAGAACAACAGCCTTTAATTATATTATTTTTATAACTTTTTATTTTTTATTGGCATTCAACAAAATATACATTCGCCATGTTTCCTTCAAGTTATATAATACAATGAATTTTATATATAAATTCCCTCTAACTTCATTTTAGTAATATAGTTCGCTCTATTTCTACTAGAGGCGCTTCTACAATTATTTCAGTTCAATTTATTCAAACTTAAATATAATTCAAGCTTACAGATCGGCCATTCCTGACATTCTATGGTCTCCATAGACATTTTTTTTTTTTTTTTTTTTTTTTTTTTTTTTTTTTCAATTTAACTTTAAGCATTTCAAATATTTAATTTATTTATTTTTTTTTTTTCATTTAAGCTAGAACTTTACTCAGAAATATTCCATTACTTTACTTTAATATTTTCTAAATTCAAAACAGGGTTTTTTTCAAATTAAATTACTTCTGGGTTTATATCGCATGAATTAAAGCATTTCCCGTTTTCTTTTTTTTTTTTTTTTTTTTTTTTTAAACTTAAACTTTTAAACTAATCTTTCAGTGAATCAACATCCAATTCGTCGTCTAAAAATTCATAATCCTCATACTCTGACTCCTCATTCTCCATTTCTCTTCCCAAATGTTCCAATTTTTCTTCTTTCTCATTTTTATTACCGCCTGTACTAAGATACTTCCTCATATTCAATGCATCAAATATACCTTCGAATCTTCTTCCTTTAACCTGATATCCTTCCAAATCCCCTATCAAAAACCTGTCTCTATCTAAAACCTTTACTATCCTATATGGCCCTTTAAATTTCTCCTTTAGTTTATTATTCATACCCGCTGTCTTAACTTCTCTTACTACTACTAAATCCCCCATACTGTAATCTACAACCTTTCTAATTTTCCTATCGTGATATTCTTTATTGTACTGTTGCTGTTTATCAATACTAAATTTTGCTTCTGCCCTTGCCTTCTCTAAATCTCGCTCTTCGTTGTTTATTTTCTCCATACATTCTATAACATGAGATTCCTGTTTCCTTCGTTGTACTACTCCAAATAAAAGAATTGATGGTACATTCTTTATGGCACTATTAAAAGTATTATTCAGACAATATTCCGCCTCATTTAAGACTTCGTCCCATTCAACATTATTTTCATTTGCCAATTTACCTAATAAAGGGACTATCGTTCGATTATAACGTTCTATCTGACCGTTGGACTGAGGACTAGCAGTCGCTGTCAACACTTGTTTAATACCTTTCTCATTTACGTACTGTACAAACTCTTTCGATGTAAACGTCGTTCCACGATCCGATACTAACCTGTTCGGTACACTATAAGCTTTAAAATAATCGTTCAAACATCTGATAGCTTCTTTTGAACTAGTTGTCTTGGTAGCATATAGTCTCGTATACTTCGTGAAACCATCAACCACTCCTAACACATACATGTTTTTCCTTTTGGTCAACCCTAATGGTCCTAAATGGTCTGTGTGTATTGTTACAAATGGAAAAGGTTCTTTCTCGATATTCTGCAGTGGCCTTTCTACCCTCGCTAATTTGGGATTAAATACAATACATGTCACACACGCTTCAATATGTGCCTGTACTTTTTCCCTCATATGTGGGAAATAATTCTTTCTTATTTGATCACACACTTTGTCAACTCAAAAATGACCTAAATCGTTATGAAATTTATAGATTAATGACTCAATCATGGCAGTTGGGACTAACAACTGTAATCTATCCTTCTCTTTTCGGTAAATTATACCCTCGCGAATTTCGTAACCCTTCATCTTTCCTTTTCTAACTTGCTCTTTAGTCCGTTTAATGGTTTCGTCTAATTGTTGTAAAACAAACATTTTTTCCATAAAGTGGTCTTTCTTATCGACTTCCGCTACATAAAAAATAGTTCTGCTTAGTGCATCCACATGTTGCATTCTTGCGGACTGCCTATGCTCCATACTGAAATCGAATTGTTCTAGAAACAATGCCCATCTTTCTGTTTTGGCGCTCAAATCACGTTTCTGTAAGGTTTGTTTTAAAGAATTACAATCTGTAATGATTGTAAAACGTAATCCGAATAAATACATCCTAAACCTTTTTAAACTATAAATGACCGCTAACGTTTCTAGCTCGAAACTATGCATTTTAGCTTCTACCACCGATGTTTTCTTGCTAAAGTACATTATTGGATGGAATTTGCCATCCTCCTGCTGTTGCAGTAAAATTCCCCCAAAACCTATAGAGGATGCATCTGTATGTAATTGGGTAGGTTTATCTGGTGAGTAAATTCCTAACACTGGCTTTGAAATTAAAGCATCTTTCAACGTTCTGAAAGCATCAAAATGTTCTTTCTTAAATATAAACTCCACATCTTTCTTAATCAATTCGTGGTGCTGCTATCATTCCAAAATTATTTACGAATTTTCTAAAATAAGAGACTAAACCTAAAACACGATGAAGACTTTTGTTATCAATTGGTAATGGGTAATTACTAATACTTTCTATGTGCTTGTTACTAAGAGTGACCTGGTTATATGAGATATTATATCCTAAGTACTCTATGTTATTTTTTAAAAACGAACATTTCTTTAACTGTAACTGAACATGATTATCCGACAGAATGCAAAATAGTTTTTCTAAAATTTCTATATGTCTTTCTATGTCTTCCGTCGCTATAAGTATGTCGTCTATAAAAACTACCACCTCTCCATTTCTTTAACTGTAACTGAACATGATTATCCGACAGAATGCAAAATAGTTTTTCTAAAATTTCTATATGTCTTTCTATGTCTTCCGTCGCTATAAGTATGTCGTCTATAAAAACTACCACCTCTCCTTCTTTAATCATATCCTTCAAAACTTTATACACATACCGAACAAATTCCGCTGGAGAATTGGCGTAACCAAACGGCAACTTGTTAAATTCGTACTGTCCCGTTGCTGTTATAAAACTGGTGTACTTTCGAGATTCTTCTTTGATGTCTACATGATAAAACCCGTTTTTCAGATCTAACGTCGAGAAGTATTTTTTACCATGTAATTTTTCAATTTTCTCCTCAATAATTGGCATCGGAAAAGGATTCTTCTGCACCAATTTATTTAATGTCCGATAATCCACACACATTCTAAACGTTTGATCTTTCTTTCTCGTTAGCACTACTCTACTCGAATAATTTGAGAAACTTTCCCTAATAACATTCTTGTTTAATAAATTTTCGACGATTTCATCCAACTCTCTTCTCTCAAAACTACTCAACCGTTTTGGCATAACACTAAAAACTTTATCCTCCCTTAACTTTATTTCCACCTCATGCCTAATCGTTGGTTCTATATTTTTCTCCCTATTTACGTAACATTCTTGAAAAAGATCATTAATTTTACTCGCGTAACCTACTGTTCTGGTGTCATCACCTACATTTAATTCATTATTTTCCACTAACAGTGTCTCGTCATATCCCGGAAGTTCTTTCACTATCTTGGTCCACTCTAGATTACTATCGGAATCGTCTACATCCCTTTGAATTTCTACTTTCATACTTTCTATTCTAACTATACTATTCTGATCTAAACCCTCTTTTTTTAAACTATCTGCATTAGAATCATCCTCCCATACAAATGAACCATCTTCTAATTCTCGTCTACTTTCGATTCTTTTCAATATATCTTTCGATAATGATTCATTCGGTTTCATTACAAATTTACAAATATTATTATTAATTAAAAAATCGCGACCTAATATAGCGTTGACATTCATAGTGTCATCCGGTACCATATGAAAATTTACTTTAAAAATGCTTTTATCCATCACAACATTTGTCTGGTATGAACCCAAAATTTTTAAAAAACTATTATTTATTCCCTTCCCAGAAAACACATTTACGTCATTGTGATATCAAAATGACATCACGCTATATCACGTCTTATGTAAGATCTGGGTCATATATAAGTCATATGTATATCATTATTTCCCACTTGTTTACGTAAGAGCATGACATAACAATAATGATATAACTATGACATAAATGAGATGTCTGTGGAGATATTTGTGACGTTATTATGATATAAGGTTGATATCATAGTAATATAATTTTTTTTTGTGATGTATTATATTTTTAATTAAAAACAAATTTAACAACAATTGAAAAACAAATTTATAACAAAAACACTTACCCGTCAGTACCTGCTATAACCTGCTTGGAAGCAATAACTAACTATACGCAAAATTTTTCAAACTATATACAATCAAAATGGATATACCTCTAGTGAAATTTAACAAAATCATAATAAGGTCATATTTAAGTCCAAATTATGACATCATATCGAAGTCAAATTTATGATCAGTGTGATGTCATGAAAGCATCATATAAATGATACCAGGATATAGTCATGAAGAGTGTCATTTTTATGTCAAATTTACGTAACAACTACATCACATATATATGACGTTCGTGTGATGTCATATTTACGTCTTGTGTTAATTAATGTATAAATTAATATTCGAAAATTTATCCAAATCTAAGACACATTCTTTATTATTTAACATTGATTGTTACGTCTTGTGTTAATTAATGTATAAATTAATATTCGAAAATTTATCCAAATCTAAGACACATTCTTTATTATTTAACATTGATTGTTTTAAGATACTCACGGCACTTCCCGAATCAATCAGCACCTCCACCTCATTGATCTTCAATTGCTACTTCAACCAATATTCGTCCTTCTTGAATCTTGATTAATAGTTAATTGATTTTTCGATTTTACATCACACTGGTCCAGCATAAGAACACTTTTATTTATGTTTCTTTCCCTACACCATTCTTTAGAATGTCCTATCTTCTTACATATCTCACACGTCGGTTTCCTTGAAGGTTTCGGACAATTGGTTGCTATGTGTCCTGGTTCAAAACAGTTATAACACTGTGATTTCCTAACATCGAAACTTTTTACTGGCCCGGTGAATTTCCTACTTGTTCCTAGATTTATTCGCTCTCCCTGCATCTGGTATGCGTCTCTTTTGCCTCCAAACTTGTTTCCGTTATCAGCCTTACCGTTATCATCCGTTGCCATTTCGTTATACCATTCAATCCGCTCTTTCAGCTGCTTTAAATTTTCCACTGTCTGTGTTCTTAACGATAGATTGAATTTATAATCATTTATGCCGAATGTAATGTATCTGATGATGGAATCTTCTTCTATTTGATTCTTTGCGATCGCCTTCATTTCGTAAAAATAGTCTATCATACTTTGTTCCCGTTTTCTATATTTTTTACTCATCTATTGATGTAACTCAGCTTGGCATACCTTTGTTCGGAAATCCGCTTTCATTCTTTCGACAAATATTTCCCAGCTTATATCCGGGGTAATAGAACCGTCGTACCATTTACTTGCGTACCCCATCATTTTACTTTTTGCTGCTAAAATAACCAACTTGACATCTAAGTTGTGAACGTCGATTAATATTTCTACTTGAGCTACCCACTGATCTACACTGAGCTCTGTCGCCTTCGCCGGATCAAACTTTGGTATAATTTCTATGATATCTTTTAAGCTAAGACGAACATTACGTACGTCTCGTCCCCTTTGCTCCTGATAAAAAAAATTGCGTTCTCTTTCCAAAAGCATCCTTTCTCTGTGCAGCAAGTCCCTTTCACGATCCAAATACACTGCATCCGTTGTTATGTAACTTTCTCTTGATGAGCATGAATCGTCATCCTTACCGTTCTGCGATATTTCCTTAATCGAATGCTGATTTTTAGCATTCATATTAAATATCCCCATTTCCGCCATTTTGCTTTCATCACCTTCACCACTATTTACCTCTATACTTTCGTTCTTCGTTTCAGCATTGTTATAATTAATATCTAACCTTTCCATCCCACTCGTATTTAACAATAATCGCTGCATTAACTCCGGTTTCTTTCCCCGTGTATTTAATTGACGTCGTTCTAGTTCCTTCTTTAGTACTCCTACACTTTCCTTCATAAGACTTATATAATTTCCTTCAATGTCTTATATTTTTTTCCTTCGAATTCTATTTTTTTCCAAAATGTGTTTTTTATTTTATCTTAATCATCCGCTTGTCCTTCGGCACAATTTAAGGTTCATCCCACTTCTGAACTTTAAACTATCTTTTGGATCACCATAAATTAAGAACAACAGCCTTTAATTATATTATTTTTATAACTTTTTATTTTTTATTGGCATTCAACAAAATATACATTCGCCATGTTTCCTTCAAGTTATATAATACAATGAATTTTATATATAAATTCCCTCTAACTTCATTTTAGTAATATAGTTCGCTCTATTTCTACTAGAGGCGCTTCTACAATTATTTCAGTTCAATTTATTCAAACTTAAATATAATTCAAGCTTACAAAATACATAAACAATTTGATTTTCAAGTGAATGAAAAATATTTTTATTTACAAATAATAGTAAAAATAGCTTTTCATGATCATAAATATTTTTCTTTGGTACCAAACCCGTAATTTTGTTTGTACTCTTAGTCTCGAATTATGCGTTTTTGAATTGTGCGCTGTTTTGACGCTCCCAAACTACCGCATAATTCAAGGGACACCTGTATATTTAACTATAGGGCGATTTTTCTATTCCGGTGTTTACCGCAATGGCGCTGCAAAAGGGGGATAAGAGAATAAATTTAAAAACTTTTATATGGGATTTCATACAAAACACCACTTGAATAATTTTAAAAATTATCTATGAAATTTCTCATTTTACCACAATTGAACAATTTTAATTTGCTTATGGAGTATTATTGAGTATATTTTAAGCGTAATATATAAAATGTTATTCTTAAGTCGCTCAAAAAAGAAACATAAAAATTGCCAAAATTTCCCATACAAAGTTGTATGAAAAATTTAACCTATTTTCGTATTTGTTTTACGGACAGAAGAAATGAAAATATTTTATATATTAAGCTTAATATATAGTCAATAATAGTTCATAAACAAATTTAAATTATTTAATTGTAGTAAAATGAGAAATTTCATAGATAACTTTTAAAATTATTCAAATTGTGTTTTGTATGGAATTCCATATAAAATTTTTGTGATTTTTTCTCTTATCCCCTTTTTGCAGCGCCATTGCGGTAAACACAGGAACAGAAAAATCGCTCTATAGGGCGATTTTTCTGTTCCGGTGTTCACCGCAATGGCGCTGCAAAAAGGGGATAAGAGAATAATTTCAAAAAATTTTATATGGGATTTCATACAAAACACAACTTGAATAATTTTAAAAATTATCTATGAAACTTCTCATTTTACTACAATGAAATAATATAAATTTGTTTATGAAGTATTATTGACTATATATTAAGCATAATATGTAAAATATTTCATTTTTTCTGTCCGTAAAACAAATACGAAAATGGGTTAAATTTTTCATACAACTTTGTATGGAAAATTTTTGCAATTTTTATGTTTCTTTTTTGAGAGACTTAAAAATAATATTTTATATATTACGCTTAATATGTAGTCAATAATACTTTATAATCGAATTAAAATTGTTCAATTGTGGTAAAATGAGAAATTTCTTAGATAACTTTTAAAATTATTCAAGTTGTGTTTTGTATGGTTATAAAAGTTATCTATGAAATTTCTCATTTTACTACAATTAAATAATTTAAATTTGTTTATGAAGTATTATTGACTATATATTAAGCTTAATATATAAAATATTTTCTTTTTTTCTGTCCGTAAACAAATACGAAAATATGTTAAATTTTTAATTTTTCATACAACTTTGTATGGTAAATTTTGACAATTTTTATGTTTCTTTTCTGAGCGACTTAAGAATAATATTTTATATATTACGCTTAAAATATAGTCAATAATACTCAATA
This sequence comes from Diogma glabrata, assembly GCA_963693315.1. Lineage (NCBI taxonomy): Eukaryota > Metazoa > Arthropoda > Insecta > Diptera > Cylindrotomidae > Diogma > Diogma glabrata. The sequence continues at coordinate 210,111,950 of OY856187.1, forward strand.
AGCAAATTAAAATTGTTCAATTGTGATAAAATGAGAAATTTCATAGATAATTTTTAAAATTATTCAAGTTGTGTTTTGTATGAAATCCCATATAAAAGTTTTTAAATTTATTCTCTTATCCCTCTTTTGCAGCGCCATTGCGGTAAACACCGGAACAGAAAAATCGCCCTATAGGGCGATTTTTCTGTTCCGGTGTTTACCGCAATTGCGCTGCAAAAGGGGGATAAGAGAAAAATCACAAAAATTTTATATGGGATTCCATACAAAACACAACTTGAATAATTTTAAAAGTTATCTAAGAAATTTCTCATTTTACCACAATTGAACAATTTTAATTTGATTATAAAGTATTATTGACTATATATTAAGCGTAATATATAAAATATTATTTTAACGTCTCTCAAAAAAGAAACATAAAAATTGCCGAAATGTCCCATACAAAGTTGTATGAAAAATTTGACCCATTTTCGTATTTGTTTTACGGACAGAAAAAATAAAATATTTTACATATTATGCTTAACATATAGTCAATAATAGTTCATAAACAAATTTAAATTATTTCATTGTAGTAAAATGAGAAGTTTCATAGATAATTTTTAAAATTATTCAAGTTGTGTTTTGTATGAAATCCCATATAAAATTTTTTGAATTTATTCTCTTATCCCCTTTTTGCAGCGCCATTGCGGTAAACACCGGAACAGAAAAATCGCTCTTTAAAAAACAAGCATTTTTGAACGCAAAATCAAACTCAAGTCATATGTCATATTAATTTTAAATTCGTACAAACATAATTTAACGATTTGTTTTCTTTGATCAATTTGATTTGTTTAATTCCTATAAAATCGAACTAATTTCAGTCGTTTATTAGTGAAAAACTTATAAATTGATATATTATGAAAGAAGAAGAAGAAGAGGTTTTCAAAAATTTAGTGACAATAATTTTATCCGACACAAATAATAACAATGAAAATAATCTTCGTAAAATGGATAATATAAGAATAATGGGACAGACATTACTTACAAAATGTAATGAAATCGAGTAAGTGATTTGGTAATATTTAATTTAGTTAAAATGTTAACAAAATTTAATTTATAAAGATATGAAAATACCGCAATGTGCAAAGTAATTCAAGAAGAACTTCACAAATATCGTCAACTAACTTTTTTGAAAGCAAAAACTTTAACCACTTCATATCGTAATACTTGGAATGAATTAAAAATGGGAAAGTTAGATGTAAGCCATTGGCGATCAAATCTAAATACATCACCAGAAGTATCGGATGATGAGTGTATGGATTATGGCGTTTTTGAAGACTGTAAAAATAATGAACTAAAAAGTTGGCACTTACAGCAAAATTTTTCAAATAATAAGCAACCAGAAGACAGGACATCTAGCTTCATTCCGAAATGTTATTACAAATCACCACATAAAAGAGTTAGAGAAGTTCAAATCAATAAATGTGAATATGTCGATGAACCTGGACCATCAAGCTCACCTTTACAATCATGCTCACCAGATAATATAAAAAGGAAGTGTTATGTAGATAATAGTTTTAAAACCGACTTTCGAACGGGCCTTCAAGAGTATCATAATCAAAATTTATTAAAAAATAAACAAGAATCTGTAAAACCTGAAGAGTTAGATTCTAATCCACCTTGCACAAGCAAAAATTCAAATCCTTCTCCTACACCTTTGTTTAGCTACGGAGTTACTAAAAAATATTTAGGTATACATGCTATTATTTTCATAAATGTAATTTTATATCGAAATTTTCATTTTTTTTTAGGAAACCATCGTGTAAATTCCAAATTTAAACCTGTCATACAACAACAAACAACAGAAGCTTCTACTTCAGGTACTGCAACGACTAGTTCGTTAGGAACAACGCCCGTAGTTGAAGAACCAATCGATGACCGCTTGAAACACATTGATCCAAAAATGATTGAATTAATTAAAAGCGAAATAATGGACCATTCAACTAAAGTTCAGTGGCAGGAAATTGCTGGATTAAACTATGCTAAAACCATTATTAAAGAAGCGGTTATTTTACCCATGTTACGTCCAGATATTTTCACTGGCCTACGTCGTCCACCGCGCGGCATATTATTATTTGGACCACCAGGTACTGGAAAAACGCTTCTGGGAAAATGTATTGCATCTCAATCAAATTCTACGTTTTTTTCAATAAGCGCTTCGTCGCTAACCTCAAAATGGATAGGTGATGGAGAAAAAATGGTGCGTGCTCTATTTACTGTAGCATCTGTTCATCAACCAGCTGTTGTATTCATTGATGAAATTGATTCGTTACTATGTCAACGTTCCGAATCGGAGCACGAAAGCTCAAGAAGATTAAAAACTGAGTTTTTGGTGCAGCTTGATGGTGTTGGAACTGGTGAAGAAGACAGAATATTAATTGTAGGCGCAACAAATAGACCCCAAGAACTAGACGAAGCAGCTAGACGACGTCTTGTCAAAAGGCTCTACATTCCTTTGCCTGAAAATGAAGCACGCCATCAAATTTTAGTAAATTTGTTAAAAAATGAAAAACACAATTTGACGTTAAATGAAATTGATCAAATTGCTGACAAAACTGATGGATATTCTGGAGCTGATATTAAAACTTTATGTCATGAGGCTTCCATGGGACCGATCAGATCTATTCCGTTTGATGAGATGAAATCGATTGATATTAAACATGTACGTCCAGTAAACGTCAATGATTTCTTACAAGCTGTTACTCGAGTTAGGGCTAGTGTTTCACCAAACAATTTGGAACAATATATTAAATGGGATGCTACGTATGGATCCGGTGGTATTCCTTTTTAAATTAAATATATACTCACATTTAAATTTGTATTTATAATTGAATTAAACGTTGATGTAATGTCACTACATGAATTTCTTTAAACATATCTGAAAATTAAAAAACTATGGTATCGATCAAAATTTTTTTTTGTGCCGATATGTTCCACATAGGAACGTAGGCTATCAACAAGTGTCCCCTTCGCCTGTTTGAGCCTGTATTAATATCACCAATTCAGTCAATTTTATGGTCGAGTTTCAACTTAGTACTTAATTCGATTAGTTTTATATGGGTGATCAACCCATAGTTTTTCCAATTTATCATCTACTAGCGGGACCCGGCGTGCTTTGCTACGCCTATAAATAAAGTTGTTGTGTATACGTTTTGTTGACGTATTAGTAATGAGATTTTAGTAATGAGAAATGATTTTCTATTTTTTTTTTAAATATGAATGTAAAAGGATCTGCACTCTAATTGATCAGTAAAATATAAAAAAATAATATTATATATAAAACAAAGGCTATATAAAAATACGCGATCAAATAAATTTTCAGGTGTGTATCTATTACTAAGTTTACACCAGTATCTAATTTGCTACGTATCAAATTTGCTAGCCATTTTCACCATCATACTTTTTAAATTTGATACGGTGATGTAAACTCTTATTAATTAGGTATGACATATTAATTTTAGCGCGTCCTTTTCATTGTTAATTTTTTGGTTAGGAAAAAATAATTTCCATATATATTTTTTATAAAAAACTGAAAACATTTATTATATTAATGCTAAAATTTATTTTACTTTTAATTTCAGCAAAAAAATCACATCAAACATAAATACATATTTATAAAATAAGTTGATTTATTTATATTTTAAATGTCATACCTAATTTTAGTGTTCACACCGTATAAATAATACCTATTTGCTACGTACCTAATTTGATACGTAGCAAATCATCCTACCAAATATTTGGTACGTACTTTTTTGATAACTGTTTACATCGACCATAGTCGACCTAATAAGTATAGTATGTACCTATTAGATCCTGGTGTAAACTTAGTATATATAGAACATTTTACGGAACAAAAATTGATTCACAAATTTTCAAAGTGCTCATGCGGTTTAATATACACTTTCTTTACCGGTAGGTTACTAAAAAAGATGCAAAAAAATCAAAATTATTTGGAAGTTTTTGTATTAGAATTCATAGGACTAGGAATCGTCCAGTGGCCGAAATTCGGCCATTGTAAATAGACCTGCTAAACAAATAGCTACAACACATTATTTCAGAGTTTAATTATTAATATAGATTTATATTGAATTGTGAAACAAATAACTTGAAAAAAAAACAAAATAACCGAACAAAAAACTCAAAACACACAATTATCACATTTTTGCCATTTTTTTTTAGGAAAAAATCGTCAAAATTCAAAAAAAAGTATTTTTCGACATCTACTACTCAAGACCTTTCCTACAATATACATATTGCCACACTTTTGATGGAGCAAATATTTTAAAATTGTACCGCAAAAATTATGCTTGCGTATTTATATATAGAAAAGAAGATATAGATTTTGAATTGTGAAACAAATAACTTGAAAAAAAAAATTACCGGACAAAAAACTCAAAAAACACAATTATCACATTTTTGCCATTTTTTCTGAAAAAATCGTCAAAATTAAAAAAAAAAGTATTTTTCGGCACATCTACTACTCAAGACCTTTCCTACAATATACATATTGCCACACTTTTGATTGAGCAAATATTTTAAAATTGTACCGCAAAAATTATGCTTGCGTATTTATATATAGATTTTGAATTGTGAAACAAATAACTTGAAAAAAAAAATTACCGAACAAAAAACTCAAAAAACACAATTATCACATTTTTGCCATTTTTTCTGAAAAAATCGTCAAAATTCAAAAAAAAAGTATTTTTCGGCACATCTACTACTCAAGACCTTTCCTACAATATACATTAGGCATGACCACATATGTATGAACAATTTTCAAACCATCTTTTTCTTCGCTCCCACCGGCTAGTTATGTTCCATTTGACTCGAATATGAACTATATCCAGTTTTATTGAAATCGGAAAATAATTACCCACCGCGCAGTGGCGTCGAAGATAAGAAAATTAGCAGAATAATAGGATTTTTTATTTTTATCAGATATAATTATCTTAAAACATAATATATCTCATAATTTTGATTTTTTTTATTAAAAGCTAATTAATTAACGATTCTAACGAGCCTAAGTATGTAGAAATCGATCTTAGAAAAGCGATTTATCTTAATTTTTCTTCTTACATATACGAAAATTCACTAATTCATAATAATCTTTTTTCAAAGAAAAAAATTAATTTTTAAGGTTAAATATATAATAATTTTTCATTCAAAAGCAACATTTTTCCAAAAGAAATCAATAAATTTATTTAGATTTATTGTATGATGGGTATTTGCATCTGTAGTTTTTGACCACCTCAATGGTGTATTGTGTACCTTACACGTCTTTAGTTAGAATGTTGTTGTATTCCGTGTCATCAACTTAACACCGAGTTCGGCGGTATCATTAACAACATGCAAACTTTGGCAAAACAACATGGCTTTGACGAAATCCTCATTCCGATGGGTCATGTAGCAAAAAATCAATACAAATTCTAAATCGATTAAAAAAACTCTGAGTTTTTTCTGTGACAAAATCACTAATGTTCTTATTAGCAAAAAGTTGCATATGTTTGACTGCGTCAAAATCTATTTTGCGAGTTTGGGTCGTGCTGGGACCTCAAGGTTTTGAACCATTTTTCGTTTTTCATCAAACGAAATCTCTGGGTCGAAAAAAGCCAAGGCAATATTTGCTTCCGTTAAATAGTGATGATATCAAATTTTGTTCAACATTTCTTCTGAAACTCTTTGGTCAATTTTGATGAAATCCAAATCCTGATATGCGGCTGCTGTTCCATCTATGCATTTGAACCAAATTTTTACATACCACATATTCAGAAAAATGCAAACGTCTCGAAAAAATGCAAACGGCGTGACTTGTCGGACCTGGGCGTTTGAATTTGTAACTCTCAATTGTTTCGCCAAGAAAAATCAATGTAACTTCCAAAAATTCTTTATATTCGCTGCGTGGGTGTGATTTTTCCAACTCTTCATGACAAAAAATTACTAGAGCTTCTCACGAGTGTTTTGGAATTTTGTTTCCCAGTTTTTTGTCCGATATTCCATTTTTGAACATTGTTGGATTAATTTTACCATCGTCTCATGCCTTCTGAAATTTGTTGAACAGATAAACATCGCGTGCTGTGGTCTTTCCAAATTTGAGATCATAAACAGCCCGTAGTTTCTCCTGTATATGATGACGACATGGGAATCGAATCAAGTTGTGGCCAATCTTTTTTTCACCTTTTTCTGGTCCAGCGTTACTTGATGTCGTGTCGTAACACATGGCTTCGACTTTATCAGTAAGATCCCATTCTTCAAGGCATTCATATATCGCATTCGCAATCGATAGGCCGCTCTGTTCTTTGCATTATGGAACCGTTAATAACTTCTCAATATTACTAAATGTTACTATGGTTGGCAAACGATCTACTTTACCATGTCCAGTTAATTCTGCTAGCAATGTATCCATAAATAAAAATTTGTGTTACTTAAACAAAGTCTAAATCTAACATTAAAATTTATTTTTTCTGAATTTTCGCAGGATTTTTTTTTTTGGATTTAAGAAGAAGAAATTCGATAAAAACGCTTTCCTAAGATCAATTTCTACATACTTAGGCTCGTTGGAATCGTTAATTAATTAGCTTTTAATAAAAAATCGAAATTATGAGATATATTATATTTTAAGATGATTATATCTGATAAACCAAAAAAATCTTAATATTCTGCTAATTTTCTTATCTTCGACGCCACTGCGCGGTGGGTAATTATTTTCCGATTTCAGTAAAACTGCATACACTTCATTTTCGAGTCAAAAGGAACATAATTAGTCGGTGGGAGGGATGAAAATAACAACTTTACAAGTTAGGTCATGTCTAATATACATATTGCCACACTTTTGATGGAGCAAATATTTTAAAATTGTACCGCAAAAATTATGCTTGCGTATTTATATATAGATGTGAATTCATAGAAATAGAAAAATTTCTATTTAGTCAACATCCTAAAGCCGCAATTAGGGTGCTTTCCAAACGACAACATATTTGTGGAACGTAACTTATTCTAAACTTAATTGTCGCCATATTAAATAAGTAAGAAAAGTCATTCCAATCGAATTGTCTTACTTATTTTCAATTTTGATAGTTTGTTTGACAATTTGTTTTCAGAAAATTTCCAAAATTGATTATGCAGATATAAAATCAAAATTATTTATACCTTAACTACAGTAAAAATATGTATTATATTTATAATAATTGATTTATAAAGAAAAGCGGTTTATTATATCAAATATTAAAAGTTTGGTGTAATTTCAACATGTTTGAAAAAAATAATAATAAAATTGATTTAAGATTAACGCCCGGTTACTTGAACTTAATTCTGCATTTAAATAGTTTTACGTTTTATGATTGCGATTGGACCTTTAAATAAAGCATACAGATTCAAATAAGTTTTCTTATATTTAGTTAAATCTTTGGTTATGTTTACTAAAAATATTTTTCAAATTAGATTTTTGTAAGAGAAAGAGACAGACAATAAGTTACCTCGCCAGCATACTTATTTGAATAAGTTTAGAATAAGTTATGTTCCACAAATAAGTTGTCGTTTGGAAAACACCCTTAGACTATTGGAGAACTCTGCAATATTCGTGCAATATTCGTGCAATGGTAGTGTAAACGGTTTGCAATATCATTGTCGATGAGAAACAATGAACATTGCAATATTCATTGCAGTCATTGCACGTTCATTGTATTACCAATGTAAACTCTCTGCAATGAAATATTGATAATGATTTTGGCAATGAAAAATATTGCAAACAGGTTTACAATATTAGGTGCGTTCGATTTGACTGAAACAACTGAAAAAACAACAACAATTGCATTTAATTTTTCAGTTGCTTCAGTTGTTTCAGTCAAATCGAACACGGCTATTATTGCTGTCATTGCAGACAATTTTGATGAAAATTTTTAAGTTTTGTTGTTGTATCAATTACAAAATAATTGTGTGTCGCTCAACTAAAAATTAATATATACAAAAATAATTTTAAAATAATTGTATTTTGTAGGTATATTTTAATTTTATTATAAATATATTAGGAATATAGTGTATTTGTTATTAAAACAAATTAAGTCATATTAAATAACAATTAAAATATCGCACCCCAAATTTGCATTCTAATAGCAATAAATAAAATTTATTTTTTTGTAATTTTACTAGCAACTTTTGTTTTAATACCTACCCTGCCGAACATTCTTGCAGGAAAATTATATAAAAATTATATAGGAACTTGCATGATCATTTCTTGTAGAGAATTAGGACAAGAAGTTTACAAGATCATACAAGATCATACAAGATTTACATAGGATCTTTTATAGTTCATGTAAGATCCTAACAAAAATTCCTACACTGTTGAAAATTTTAGTCTAAAATTGATACTTTTTTAATAACGTTCTCTTTATAAAGTATATGTATGCGAAAAATGGTATTGAATTTTATAAATTGCAAAGTATTCAGATAATTTATAAGTTGAACTTCTCAATTTTACACCAAATAATATAAAATCAGGTAAAAGCACTGTTATTTCGATGTGCCACGCCACGTTTATCAATGTTTGGTATACATTTTATTTTCTAATCTCATAAAGTATGAAGATTTATAAATGGAAATTATACCATTTCTATATCCAACTAATGTAATATGTTTTAAGTTCCCAATTCTATACCAAATAATATAAACGAGGATAAAAATACAATTAGTTACAATTTGTCGCGCAGCGTTGATATATGGTTGGTACTGAATTTATTTTCTAATCTTATAAAGTATGGAGATTTATAAATTGAAAATAACCATTTCTATACAAAATTAGTATAAGATGGCAAAAAGTACCGCTATTTTTATTGCGTTAAACCTAAACGCGTTTGGTATAGAAATTGAATAAAATTTCATTTCTGAACCGAGATTTGTGCAGTCATATTGAAAATAAAAAGTGGAATTTTTATTTCATTTTTGCACGGCATAAGTGCACGCGTAGTGCAAGTAAATAAATTCGGGGATTTAGCTAGCACTGCGGATTTGGATTACTTCGATTTTCTATATGCAGGTAAGAGCTTTTGATATAAGTTGAATAAACTGGTCCACAATATCGTAATGTCAAACAATATGTGATTCGGTATAATTTTAAAGTAAACATGTACTTGATCCATGCTTAGACGGTTTGTTTTTTCTTACGTGTTTCAGGGAGTCTAGTAAATCATGAAACATATTGTAAAGCGACATCGCGAAAAAACAAAAAAACATACATTTTAACAAAAAGAATGTAAAGTAGGATATTAAGAAAAACGAATTGTTATACAGGGTGAACCATTTAACTTGGCACAACCCAATATCTTCCAAACAACGCAATTTTGAAAATCTTAAAAATTTTGAAATTTTTTTTTTTTTGTTTGGCTTCATAATGTTATTATTTATTTTTTATTAAGATGAAAATTCCAGATCTTCTAATGGACCACCACTTTTTCTTAAATTTAGACCTATTTTTGTGCCAAGCTAAATGGTTCACCCTGTATAATGAATTTTTTGAAAATAAAAATGTAAAACAAAAAAATGTATTTTAATTAACATAAAAAAATTGGTATATATTTGTAACGACGGACTATTTTCAATCTTTACTATTTTTATTATAGTATTAATATTCAGATAAATTCGATAATAATTTTATTAATTTTCTTCAATTGTAATAAACGTAGATATTTTTTTGTACTACTGTACAATTAAACATTTTTTTTTGATCATTTAAATAAACTCAATTTCAAGTAAAAATACACGTTTTGCATAAATGATTGGTTGTATTAGTGGAAATTGCTTGTTACATGATGGAAAATGAAACAGAAAATCTGGAAGATTGTGTATATAAGCGATCAAATCTTTTTGATCGAAAATCAGTATAAATTTAAAATGAGTATATAAAATTAAATGTAAGTGATTAGTATTCATTTAAATTAAAATAAAACAAAGAAAAAAATACTTTTATGTTGTAAAATTAACTGTGGAAAGAAAAAATTACTAGAAGTTTTATTAGAAATAAAACCAATAAATAAAACTAAATTAAAACAGTTTTGTTTAATGTTTTCTGTACTCGCAATTCATCGTAGCACATTATGGAATATTTTACTTGGTATTTACCCAAATGATGAAACTAAAGAATTTTTCTTTACACAACGAAGTGCGGTTTATAATGATATGTTACATGCACTTCAGATTATTGGAATCGTTGACGGAAAAACCACAAAAATCAAAAGTTTTTCACGCAATGTGGTTATTGGAAAATAAGAAATTATATTTGGGATTTGATATTAATACTGATAGTAATTTTGTAACAATGACTGAAATTTTATTACAAAATTTCGAAGGATACGAAGAGATAACTTTCGTTGAAACTTACTGAATAGAAAACGAGAAAACTAGTGGAAGATGCTAATCATCTTAATGGATTTCAAGCCGATCAACATTCAACATTAAGTGATGTAAGCCTTTTGAATTTTAATTTGTGTAATTTTTGTTGATTTATTTTTATACTGATAAATTATTTTTCATGTTAGCCAATTAATAGTGTTATTAAATTATTCATTCAGTGATATGATAAAAGATTTGCAGGCTTAAATTTGTTTGTCGTAGATTCAGTTTTCATACATTTTGTGAGTTTTCCGGTATAATGCAATATAATTATTCGTATAAAAGTCCAAATTATTATATATTTTATACCGTTTGGTTTAGAACTGTCATAATTGTAGGTATAAAATTTATGGGTTATATTTATTAAAAGACACGTATAAAATAAAGGTATAAATTTAATATATATATAGATTATATACCGAACTAATAATCTGATGATATGTAATTTATACCAATTTTTATTATACCAAACCAATAAACTCATGGTATATAATTTATACCAATTTTTATTTTACGAAACTCATAAGCTTATGATATATAATTTATACCAATGCTTATAAATTATCTCTATACATAATTATATGCAATTTATATGGAGCTATTAATGAACTTTTATACCATCGAACTTTATTTAACTAATACCATTTCTTTATGGATTTATATAAATACCATGTTTTACCAATTTCATACCAATATTTTCAACCGTGTACAAGAATTTTTGCCAGGGTAGTTAGTTGAAGTTGTTTTATTTTAGGCTCTAATCCGAGTAACAAAGGAGGTACTTCGAATTATATAGAACCTATAATTATTTTAAAACGTTTAGTTTTACACTCGTTTCTGCTAGACACAGGATATCACTCCTTTTTTAGTGAGCTAATAGTATTGACTATTAAACTGTAAACTACACGATTTCACGAAATAACATTTATATTTTTGTTTTTTTTTAAGAAATGTCGTGATTTTGTATTTAATACAAAATTTTATATAAAATATTTGAAATTAGTTAAATTTATATTTTTTATAGTTTTAAATTTGAAAAAAATTATACATATATTACTTGAATAAAAATTGAAATAACTATTTACTTGCAAGTACTCGTCTTTCAATTTTTCATAGATCGCATCGCATATTTCCTCAATTATATGCTGAATGGACGCTTTGGACATTTAAAAAAGGTACATGAGAGTACTGTATGAATCACCGGTGGCCAGAAAACGGAAGGTCACTGCCAATCTTTCGGCACCAGTAATTGCCTTTCGGAGATGCGTGCCTTTTTTTTCGATGATTGGGCGAACCAAGTAGAGTAAATTATCAAAGTCTCCAGCACTCATTCGAAAAAAGTTGTTGAGTAGCTCAGGGTCATGTTCCCGCAACATTGTGTCTAATTTCCAGAAAAAACTAGACCCTCTATCCGCATACAATTCACGAACCCATTTTGTTCTGTATTTTTTTGGTTTTGGTTCCTCTTCGTCCATTAACAACAATTCATAACCACACGTAATAACAGCACAAGCTAAACAACACATAATTGTATTTTCTATCACAATATTTCATCCAATAACTAAAATTGTGAAAAAGGCAAAAGAACAATTTATTGTTTTTGTAAACGCGTACACACTAAATAATGACAACACGACACCTAAACATATTTTTAATTTTTCTAGTTGAAAAAAACAATAGAGTTTACAGATATCCACCTACATAAAAACAACGACAATTGCAATGATATTTGCAATGAGTTTTTGACAAAAATATTGCAATAGTGTAAACAGTAAAAAATTCATTGCAGAAAAGTTTAGCAATGAAGTCATTGCAAACCATTGCAATGAATTCGCAATGACATTGCCGCAAAAATATTGTACTAAAATGCGTATAGTGTAAACCAGTGGTTCTCAAAGCGTGTTCCGCGGAACACTGGTGTTCCGCGATGAACTTTCCATTGTTCCGCGAAAAAATCAAATGTACAATCAATTCAATTAAAAATTGTTTGAAAATAAAAATCAATTCAATGTAAAATTTACACGTACGTAAAATTTACACGTTTCTCGGCTTTGTATGAATAAAAATATCTTTCGGGTTAAAATTACTTCTTGAAAACATAAAATATTATTGCAGTTATTAAAATTCTCCTTTTACACATAAATAAATAAAAAATGTATGAAGTTTTTGTTTCACACGATATGAACAAATGATTGGATAAGAAACCCGTTTACTTCTTCCGAATTTTCTAGTTTTACTTTAAATGAAGAAGAAGAATTGACGTCGCTTTCTTCAGATCGTGGATTAAAATTACAGTTCCATGAAAATACTCCTGAAAATTTTTGGATCTCTGTTAAAGATGAATACTCGAGTATAAGCAAAAAATCCTTGAATATTTTATTGTTATTTTCCACGACATAACTTTGCGAAGCAGGATTTTCAACTTTAAAGACATATATATAAAGACAAACATATATATAAAGACAAGATATATATAAAGACAAACAAACGTGAGAGACTAGGGAATTTAGAAGAAGAAATGCGTGTGGCGTTATCATTTATTCGCCCCGATATCACTGAGATCAGTAAAGATCGTCAAGCTCATGGATCGCATTAAGTTTGATATTTTTTTAAAAGTATTGTAATTTTAATTGTGCTTTCAATAAATATATTTGCATCAATCGATATCGGTACATATTTTATTTATATACATATTATTTTCTAAAAGTAGCACTTGGAAGCAGGGGTTGCCAATCACACGCTGCGACACGATTCGGTTTCCTTTTTTCTTTATAATTACTACGTTTTCATGCAGATCGAAAAAGAATTGAATCCTCATCCCGTTTTCAAACTGTAAAGTGTTTTCATGATTGGATTGAAAACGGGTTGAAAACGTTTTTAAAACTGTGTTGAAAAACTGTCAAAATGTCAAAAAGCGTTTAATTGTGTTTCATTAATTGTGTTCAAAATTTTATTTTTTTATGCTTGATATTGTATTTTTCTTTTAAATAAAGTTAATGAAATAAACATTTTATAAATCAATGTGAAAATATCAAGACTTCGGTCTGGGTTAAGGATTTTGATATAGTTTTCGGCAAAAAACTTTTATAAGGACATGGTTTTTAGTTTTGGGCAGCGATGTATATCAAACATAACTCTTTGTTAAAGTACAAGTATTTTTTATCTCTGTTTAAAAATTTATTACAAAACTAACACGAAACATCAATACGTTGCCGGAAAATTATAATCAAAATTCCAAAAATATTGTAAAAATTAAATAAAATCAAACTTTTTCAAAATTCCAAAAATATTCCAAAAATTAGAATAAAATCAAATATTTAAATTTTTTCAAATTCCAATAATATTTTAAAAATTCTTAAAAATTCAAACTTTTTCCATAATTCTAAAAATATTGCAAAAATTATTACAAAATCAAAAATACAAACTTTTTCAAAATTCCAAAAATATTTCAAAAACTATAACAAATTCAAAAATTTCCATGTCCAATTTCATTTTAAATTACATTTACGTCATAAAAACAGCTACATTTTTTTTTTCAAAAAAATTGGCTGAAAATAAATGAAATCATTTTTTGACACACTTCACATTATTTTTTGACAAACTTATAATGCCATAATTCTCTATAATAATAATAAAACTTCATTTCAAACATACAATAAATTATATTTTTTTTTTCAAAAAATTAGGTAAAAAAATAAATAAAAATCTTTCTTTTGACACACTTGACAACATTTTTTTGACAAACTTATAATGCCATAATTCTCAATAATAATAATAAAACTTCATTTCAAACAAACAATTGATTTTATTTTTTTTCCAAAAAATTGTGTAAAAATATAAATAAAAATCTTTCTTTTGACACACTTGACAATTTCATTTCAAAGAAACAATTTTATTTTTTTCCAAAAAATTGTGTAAAAAAATAAATAAAAATCTTTCTTTTGACACACTTGACAACATTTTTTTGACAAACTTATAATGCAATAATCTAGATTTTGGTCTCACATACCAATCCCGACCATCAAAATTTCTCCAAATTCAATGTTCCTACTCGTAATCACTTAAAATGAACGTTTTTTAAGCAAAAAATATGCAAATTTCCTTGTTTTGACACACTGGACGATTTTTTTGACACACTTCCGGTACAGTCATCGAACACATCGTCCTTTCGGCTCTTCCCATTGAGTAAACCTATTTTTAGAAAAAAAAATTTTGAAATCCGTCCAGCGGTTTTCTAGATTTCGTCGGTTGTGACGGACGGCCGGACGGCCGGCAGACAGACACACATTTTTTTTTTTGCTTTTTTAGAATCAGTAGGTCCTAAAACGTCGAGAAATGCCAAAAAAAGTGGGGGTAAGAATTTCACTTTGAGCTCATGAATGTAATTAGTTGTTTTGTAATTAAAAACAAACATAAACATTTTACTGCGCATGACACGATCCAGTTTTCCGTTTTCATGTAGTTTCGAATATTTGGATACCGATACGATCCCGAAAAAAATCGAGATCGTATTTAAAAAAAATAGTATTCAGAACTGTAATTGTTGATGTTTTCATGGTGAATTCAATTCGAATTTGGTTTCAAATCGTTTTGAACTAAGCATGAAAACGTAGTAAATAATGGAGTGTTTTGGCAAACATTATTCTGTTTTTTATTGCACTTTTGGTTTCAAAAATGTTAGCCACCCTCGCCCCCTATTGTAATGTGTATGCTGTATTGTAGATGTTCCGCCTAAAAATATATTAGAGCTTAGTGTTCCCCGACTTCAAAAAGCTTGAGAACCAAGGGTGTAAACCATTGCATGTATCATTGCTCATTGCAGTCATTGTTCATTGCACGATTCTGCAATAGTGTAAAGGCGGCTTAAGTCATTTTAAAGTCATTTAAGTTGTTGCAAATCAATGCGAAACTAATATCTTACATGACCGTTTGTTAGTTACAAACGGTCAATATTGTTACGATTCAGAAAAATCTAGACGATTACGGTCACTTCCAGGAAAATAAAATCAACAAAACACAACAAACAAATTAATGAAATGAATATTGTTGTTGTTGTCTCTTCTTAGAAATAGGGTCAACATAAAAGATTTTATGAATCAAATCAAGATAACGTAAAATAATCGAATATTCTAATATTTTCTCAAGGTTTCTGGAAAGTGATGTCGAATTATCTAGAAGTATTGCAGAAGGTATATAAGAAAATTACCTCTTGTAGTTTTGAATTAGTTTATTTTGAACCTGCGATTGTGAAGTTAAAATTATAAAAGTGATCTTTAAATTAGTGAATAAAGTTATAAGTGTTATTGAGTAGAAATAATTTGTGTATTATTTTGAACGTTGAGTTACTGGAAATTTCTACAATAAACCGTTGGAGTTTCTGAAGCTGTTAAAGGAATATTCTAGTTAAGAATATTGTTTGCTGCATTGTTTTCCTGTTGTTGTGAAACGATTAAGGTGTTGAATACTTAATAAAACCTGGTGTGTTTGCTTACTAATCAGTGATCGAACTCAGAAAGAGATTGGGAATTACGTTTATCGAATTGTGAGTTAGGCCAATTCGAAGTAAGGTTATAAAAACGTAACAATATAATGGCAAATATGTTTCAGGTGAAAAACACGTGAAATCAGCAAAAAACATACAATTTTGGAAATGAGGTTTTAGTTTTGTATATTTAGGTATTGGAATTCGTTGACATCAATAAAAAAAATTTTCTGTGATTTTAGTTTTTTTTTTTTTAACCCTGTCTTAAGATACAGGGTGTTGAAAAATCAAGAAATTGCTCGACCCTGGTGTATTGAAATGGCTCTACAGTCAAAACTACCGGACTGATATTAATGTTATATAGCTCAAAATGTAGGTATAGAACAGAGCTATTCAAAATAATAATTCACATTATATGACCTCGAACATTTTCTTTTAGAAAAATAACGGTCAAAAATTCAAATTCGATTTTCTAGAAACGCCAGTTTTTTAAATTTTTGATTTTTTTATATGTGAAAGGTACATATGTTACTAACATTATATAAAAAATTCAGGAGGTGAAAATTTTTTGTTTTTTTTATTAATTTTATTGCAACACGCCTTTTAATTTTTCATCATAAAAAAAAGTGGAGTTACAAAATTAACAGTTTTTTTTTGGATTTACATATATGTTTTTATAATAAATTTTTAATTTTAACTCAAAATAAATATTTTACACATTTTTTATCATTTATTTAATTTTACATTACTAAATTCCGTAGAGTTAGAATAACGTCTAGCTAAGATTGATCCATCATTTGTAGGAATGTATGAGTGATATCCTCGTGTTCCAGTAATTGTTTTTAAATTGGCGTATCTATCAGCTAGTCGATTTCGTTTTGCAATGTAACCTGCCTCCGTTACATAAAAAACATGCACGTTATCTTGAAAATTGCCTGGAGCTGCTGCCCAGTTATATAACTCCAGAGGTGTTGATATAACTTTGTCGTATTCTTTCTTAAGACTCGCTCTAGCTACTTTTCTTTTTACTGTTCCTCCAATTCCATCACAAGGTCCTTTGCCGTGTGATGTTGCATGAAAATGCCACTGACATGCTACTTTGTAGTGATTCAAATGATGCAGGATCCTGCATGTCAGGATCCATGCGGCCTGCATGTCATTTGGCGATGTTATTACAGACCCGAGGTATTTGAAGTTTTCCACGCGTTCCACTTCATAGTCGCCAGTATCCAGATTTCCGGGAGGTATGTTCTTAGATGTTGTTAACACTTTAGTTTTGCCGGTGTTGATGCATAATCCAAGCCGTTTAGCATTTCTTTCAAGCTGAGAGAGACTATCCTTAATATCGCTTGTTCTACGTCCGAGAAGCACAATATCATCTGCGTAGCCAAGAACTTGACTAGATTTGTTATATATGCAGTATTGTGTCTCAATTCGGCTTTTTCTTATCGCGTACTCCAGCGCCAAATTAAATAGTATGGGCGCGAGTGCATCACCTTATCGAACACCTGATGTTATATCGAAAGGATCAGAAACTGACCCTTCGATTACTATTCTACAATTTGACCCCGATGTTGTGAGTTTGCACAGAGAAACAAGTTTCTCTGGGATACCAAGGCATATGAGTGCGGACCAGAGGTTGTCGCGGATGATACTATCATATGCTTGCCTGAAATCAACGTAGAGCTGGTGAATGCTGATGTTGTACTCCCAACATTTTTCCAGAATCATCCTTAATGTAAAACATTGATCTGTGGTTGAGCGGTTAGGACGAAAACCACACTGATAGTCACCGATGATAGATTCGGCGAACGGGATGAGTCGAGCAAGTACAACATTAGCTAGTATTTTATATGCAGTGTTCAACAGTGCGATGGCACGATAATTTTCACACTTTAGACGGTCACCTTTCTTATGTAGCGGAACAATGAGAGCTGTTTTCCATTCAGCAGGTAGTTCTTCTTGGTCCCAGATTGCAAGAATCAGATCGTATATACGTGAGACCAGAGCTGCTCCTCCAATTTTCAGAAGTTCTGCGTGAATTTTTTGGAAGATGGCCGCTGAATGAAGTAGACGTGAAAGTCGTGGAGTAATAATTATTTAAAAAAATTAAATTTTAGTAATCGAATATGATTAAAAAATTAGTAATGGTTATTTAAAAATTGTTTTTTAGTAATCGAATATGATTAAAAATTATTTGAAACATTATTTGAAACATAGTTTACAAACAATTGGTGATATATTTTTCTCCTTATTAAAATAAAAAAAATGGTGTCGTTCAAATTAAAGTGATATTACTTCAAAAGATTATTAACTCAATATACTCAATGGTTATTACTTAAAAATCTAATTCAAATAAATCTAAATATGTAATAAAAATTGGTCAAATAGTGCCGGTTTAAGTTTTTCTCATTATGTGTTTGTTGAAAAAGGCATAATAAATTATTAGAAATAAATTTTATTTGGTAATCAAAATAATTGAAAGAAAGACTTTATTTGATCTTTTAAATTCTAAAATACGGTGTCGTTTAATGGTGTCGTCTATATTAAAGTGAAATTATTTCAAAAGTTTATCAACACAATTTACTCAATGGTATTTTTAAAAAAGTTATTATTTGATATGTAGTATACATTACAAGTGAAAAATCTATTAAAACTTAGCAACACAAGTGTCTAACAGTATTACATTACTTAGGTTATTACCAGGGCCGGCGCTTCCTTGGAGCAGTACGAGCAGTTTGACGGGGCGCTAAAATTGGAGGGCGCCAAAACCCAATTAATAAAAATAAATTTAAAATAATAAAATAAATATTTTAATTACCGAAATTTATTACCAAAATAGTATATTAAGAAACTAGTTTCATAATCGACGATTTTATCGCACGCAATCTGTTTAGAAAACGACCCGCGTAGCGGGGAGTTTTCTAAAGGATAAGTGCGATAAAACGTCTTATGAAACGAGTTTTTTATACTATTTTTTCTATTTTGCATTTTTTGTCTTGAAATTTTAAAAAATGTGTCTTTTATTAAAAAAAAATCAATTTGAAATTTTGTTATTATTACTAATTATTTTAATTAATTAAAATATTTAACACAAATTTAGATATTCTTATTAATTTTATTTACATAATTATTCGTTTTAATGTTCACTGACGTTTGTATGACCAATGTGACCAACCTTGAAAGACAAAACTTTGCGTATCGTAATGAAGGCTATTTCGATACGCATTTGGGTATCGAAATGACTTTATTTTAGACGCAAAATAGAAAAATATTTTTTTCACTGTGTAAAAATTCTTAAATTTTTTTTGTAAAATTTCTTTCAATGCAATCTTTGGCATTCAGGGGTGGGTCAGACAGGTTATACGACAAAAATAATGGTAATTTTCTCAAATTAGTAGAAGCAATTGCTGAATTTGACAATGTTCTTTCAGAACACCTACGACGGATAACTAATATTGAGACGCATAACAAATATCTTCTTATATATTAATACGCTAGATCAAAACTTTGTGGAGCCTAAGGCTTTTTTATTCGCAGATGGATTCATTTCAAATTTTCACAGCTAACTGATATTAGTGTAACCTATAATCGGATTCGGATTCACACAAATCGGATCATAAATAAAAAAGTTATTATATACGGAAAACTTTTTATATACATATGCATTATAAGTTTACATACATGCAAAAACGAAATTAAAAATTTATTTTATTTTTTTATATTTTCTTTTTTTATATTTTCTTTTTTATATATTAGCTATCGAACAACGAACAACAAAAACGAAACTTAAAAATTTATTTTCTTTCATTTCAGTCGTCTTTTGTCTTTGAACAAGGACGGTTTTCGATATTATTTCGATTATTTTGTTTATTGATATAAAGATATTTGCGTAATATTTTTCTTTGTTTCCTTATTATAGGAGGGCTATTATTTTGAAAACGTACATTTTTTTGTTGATTTTTAAATTTTTGATTTTTAAAAAATCTGAAATTTTGATATTTTGTTGGTATTGACGAAAGGAGAAAAGTTGTTTCTGCTTTTATTTTTTGTGTACTCTCAATCGGCGTTATGCGCGGTTGAATTTTTGAGGCTTTTTCACGTAGTTTTGGTAATGGTTTAAAACTTAAAACTTTTTTTTCTTTTTTTATATTTATTTTCTCTTAGTTAGTTTATACATTTCCTTTGAAGTTTAGAGAATTTAGTTTATGAATTGATTTAGGGGTCGATAGACGTAATATTTTTCTTTGTTTTTTTATTACAGGAGGGCTATTATTTTGAAAACGTACATTTTTTTGTTGATTTTTAAATTTTTGATTTTTAAAAAATCTGAAATTTTGATATTTTGTTGGTATTGACGAAAGGAAAAAAGGTGTTTCTGCTTTTATTTTTTGTGTACTCTCAATCGGCGTTATGCGCGGTTGAATTTTTGAGGCATTTTCACGTAGTTTTGGTAATGGTTTAAACTTAAAACTTTTTTTCTTTTTTTATATTTATTTTCTCTTAGTTAGTTTATACATTTCCTTTGAAGTTTAGAGAATTTAGTTTATGAATTGATTTAGGGGTCGATAGACGTAATATTTTTCTTTCTTTTTTTATTACAGGAGGGCTATTATTTTGAAAACGTACATTTTTTTGTTGATTTTTAAATTTTTGATTTTTAAAAAATCTGAAATTTTGATATTTTGTTGGTATTGACGAAAGGAAAAAAGTTGTTTCTGCTTTTATTTTTTGTGTACTCTGAATCGGCGTTATGCGCAGTTGAATTTTTGAGGCTTTTTCACGTAGTTTTGGTAATGGTTTAAACTTAAAACTTTTTTTTCTTTTTTTATATTTATTTTCTCTTAGTTAGTTTATACATTTCCTTTGAAGTTTAGAGAATTTAGTTTATGAATTGATTTAGGCGTCGATAGACGTAATATTTTTCTTTGTTTTTTTATTACAGGAGGGCTATTATTTTGAAAACGTACATTTTTTTGTTGGTTTTTAAATTTTTGATTTTTAAAAATCTGAAATTTTGATATTTTGTTGGTATTGACGAAAGGAAAAAAGTTGTTTCTGCTTTTATTTTTTGTGTACTCTGAATCGGCGTTATGCGTGGTTGCATTTTTGAGGCTTTTTCACGTAGTTTTGGTAATGGTTTAAAACTTAAAACTTTTTTTTCTTTGTTATATTTATTTTCTCTTAGTTAGTTTATACATTTCCTTTGAAGTTTAGAGAATTTAGTTTATGAATTAATTTAGGGGTCGATAGACGTAATATTTTTCTTTGTTTTTTTATTACAGGAGGGCTATTATTTTGAAAACGTACATTTTTTGTTGATTTTTAAATTTTTGATTTTTAAAAAATCTGAAATTTTGATATTTTGTTGGTATTGACGAAAGGAAAAAAGTTGTTTCTGCTTTTATTTTTTGTGTACTCTGAATCGGCGTTATGCGCGGTTGAATTTTTGAGGCTTTTTCACGTAGTTTTGGTATTGGTGTCAATGTTTTGTGAATAGGTGCCACAAATTTCATCCGACTTAAGTATATTTTTGCAAGTAAAAAGAAAAATAACTCAATAATTGAAACTAGGAGGGCCCGGCGTGCTTCGCTACGCTTATAAATAAAGTTTTTGCGTAGACATTTTGTTGACGTAGAAGCAATGATTTCAAAAAGTGGTAATGAGAAATGCTAGCATATAATTTTTAATTTTTCTTTTTAAATATATGAATGAAAAATAATCAAAACTCTAGCTGATCAGTTCGGATATATGAAAAATTAGCGATCAAATAAGTTTTCAAGTAAGCTTATTTGATCACTAACTTATTTGATCGCTAATTTTTCATATATCCGAACTGATCAGCTAGAGTTTGATTATTTTTCATTCATATATTTAAAAAGAAAAATTAAAAATTATATGCTAGCATTTCTCATTACCACTTTTTGAAATCATTGCTTCTACGTCAACAAAATGTCTACGCAAAAACTTTATTTATAAGCGTAGCGAAGCACGCCGGGCCCTCCTAGTTTGTATAAAAGCATTTGGAATGAACTAATTGATGATATGATAAAAGGTGCAAAATATTTTTCGATAATTGTTGATTGTACTGCAGATCAGAGCCGCAATGAACATTTATCACTTATTGTTAGAGTTGTTCATAGAAATCAAAACAAACATGAAATTAAGGAGCTTTTTATGGGTTTTTAAAAGCTACAGATACGACGGGTAAGGGCTTAACGAATTTAGTTTTAGACCAACTAACTTCTCTAAAATTTTCAATTAGTGATTGCAGGGGGCAAGGCTATGATAATGACTCAAATATGAAGGGAAAAAACATTGGAACGCAAGCTCAAATTAAACAAATAGAACCCCGAGCATTTTTTGTGCCATGCGCATCACATTCAGCTAACCTAGTCCTTCTAAATTCAGTTCAATGTTCACTTCAAGCTGTAAATTTTTTTGATACTGTCCAATGTTTATATGTTTTTTTTCTAGTTCTGTTTCAAGATGGGACATTTTGAAACAGAATGTGAAAACATTAACTCTCAAGCCACTCTGTACGACAAGATGGGAAAGCCGCATAGAAGCTTTAAAACCCTTAATGTGTAGTTTAGGTAATATTTATGACGCTTTAGTTCAAATAAGAAGTGACAAGGATAAGGACGGAATAACAAGAAATAACACGAATAGTTTATCTCTCAAAATTATTCATATTGAATTTATTTGTTCAATAATTATTTGATATAATATTCTTGATAAAATGAATATATTTAGCAAATAGTTACAAAGTCCTGCTATTTGTTTAACGACGGCAGTACATTTGTTAGAGGGCACAAAAGAGTTTTTGACGAACTTACGAAATGAGGAAAAATTTCTGGGGTTTATCTTGCAAGCTAAAGAAATAGCTTTAAAATTAGATGTTCCACCAAATTTCCCAGATGCTCCAAGGCGCCCTAGTCGAAAACCTCAACTTTTTTCGTACGAAGGTAGAGACGATTATATCAAATCCTGAACAAAAATTTGAAGTTAAATTTTATTTTCAAATCCTTGATCAGGCGATTCAATCTGTTAGCGAACGGTTTGATCAAATTTCGGAACACAACAATATTTTCAAATTTTTGCATAATATTTCTGTGGCTTCATTAAATGCTTCTGATCATTTAAATAATTGTCTTTCCCTAGAAAAGCATTTAACTTTCAATTCAAAGTCTGATATAGTAGGTTTAGATTTATGGGACAAAATTAAAACATTCCAAAGTATAATTTCAGGAACTTTAAGCCCTATAGAATCATTAGATTTTATATTTGAAAAGAAATTCGACCAGATATTACCAAATCTAGTTGTAGTTCTTAGAATTTTATTGACAATACCAGTCACAGTAGCTTCCGGTGAACGTAGCTTTTCTAAATTAAAAATATGGAGGGGCTGAAATCTCAAGCTCTCAGATATCAAGACTTCGGTCTGGGTTAAGGATTTTGATATAGTTTTCGGCAACAAAACTTTTATGAGGACATGGTTTTTAGTTTTGGGCAGCGATGAATATCAAACATAACTCTTTGTTAAAGTACAAGTATTCAGAGATAGATTCTGTTTAAAAATTTATTACAAAACTAACACGAAACATCAATACGTTGCCGGATAATTGTAATCAAAATTCCAAAAATATTGTTAAATTAAATAAAATCAAACTTTTTCAAAATTCCAAAAATATTCTAAAAATTAGAATGAAATCAAATATTTAAACTTTTTCTAAATTCTGATGATATGCCAAAAATTCTTAAAAATTCGAACTTTTCCAAAATTCTAAAAATATTGCAAAAATTATTACAAAATCAAAAATTAAAACTTTTTTCAAAATTCCAAAAATTATAATAATATCAAAAATTAAAAATTTTTCAAAATTCTAAAAATATTTCAAAAATTCTTACAAAATCAAAAATTAAAACTTTTGCCGAAATTCTAAAAATATTGCAAAAATTATTACAAAATCAAAAATACAAACTTTTTCAAAATTCCAAAAATATTTCAAAAACAACAACAAATTCAAAAATTTCCATGTCCAATTTCATTTTAAATTACATTTACGTCATAAAAACAGCTACATTTTTTTTCCCAAAATATTGGCTAAAAAATTAAATGAAATCATTTTTTGACACACTTGACATTATATTTTGACAAACTTATAATGCCATAATTCTCTATAATAATAATAAAATATCATGTCATACGAACTATTAATTTTATTTTTTTCTAAAAAAATTGGGTAAAAAATAAATAAAAACCTTTCTTTTGACACACTTGACAACATTTTTTGACAAACTTATACTGCCATAATTCTCAATAATAATAATAAAATTTCATTTCAAACAAACAATTTATTTTTTTTCCAAAAAATTGGGTAAAAAGCTAAATAAAAATCTTTTGACACACTTGACAACATTTTGTTGACAAACTTATAATGCCATAATTCTCAATAATAATAATAAAATTTCATTTTAAACAAACAATTTTATTTCCAAAAAATTGGGAAAAAAAAAATTAAAATCTTTCTTTTGACACACTTGACAACACTTTTTTGACAAACTTATAATGCCATAATTCTCAATAATAATAATAAAACTTCATTTCAAACAAACAATTAATTTTATATTTTTTTTCCAAAAAATTAGGTAAAAAAATAAATAAAAATCTTTCTTTTGACACACTTGACAACTTTTTTTTGACAAACTTATAATGCAATAATCTAGTTTTTGATCTCACATACCAATCCCGACCATCAAGATTTCTCCAAATTCAATGTTCCTACTCGTAATCACTTAAAATGAACGTTTTTTAAGCCAAAAATATGCAAATTTCCTTGTTTTGACACACATAATGATTTTTTTGACACACTTCCGGTACAGTTATCGAACACAGCGTCCTTTCGGACCTGTCCCTTGAGTATACCTATTTTTAGAAAAATTTTTGAAATCCCTCCAGTGGTTTTCCCTGCAGCGTAGGTAATGACGGCCGGACGGCCGGCCGACAGACAGACATACATTTTTTTTTTTTTGCTTTTTTAGAATCAGGAGGTCCTAAAACGTCGAGAAATGTCAAAAAAAGTGGGGGTAAGAATTTCACTTTGAGCTCATGAATGTAATACTTAGGTCTTTCAGACCGAAGTAAATTATTAAAAATTATTTACGTAGTACAATAGGACAAGAAAGACTGGTAGATTTAGCTAGAATATCTATAGAAAGTAAATTTCTGAGCAACTTGGATTATAGTGATTTGATAGACGACTTTGCAAGAATCAAAGCGCGTAAAATAAAATTTAATTAACTAATATATTGTAATAAACTTCGTCCAGAATGGGTTAATTTTATTTACTCATTCATTAATTAAAAGTTAACTCCTTTTTCAATCTTTTACTTGTATTGCAAATTGTATTGCATAAATTGATGTAAATTAAATTTGTTATACAAATGTTTACATTAATGAATTAAAAGGAGTTACCTAATACATTTTGCATAAATTAAATTTGAGTTCGCTAATACAAATGCAAGTATAAATGAAAACAGGTGTGGCCTATTTCAGATGTACGGACTACGTAGTATTGATTTCTAGTGGATTATAGAAGTTTCGATTTATTTATTTTTCGATATAAATAGGCAAACAAAAATATCAGATAGTCAGTTTTTACTTTTGCAATTAAAAGTGTTTATAAATATTCGCAAGTTTAAGGAATAATCGGTGGTATCTGAGCCTGGGTACTAATAGAGAAAGAATCTGAACTTAGTGGAATAGTAAATACAGATTTTACCATTCCGAATATTATTGATTCAAATTGTGGAAAAGCGGTGAAGTTTAGTGTACATAAATTGGAGACCCTGGAATTTATTGTAAGGAAAAACGGAAGCTGCTGTAATTTGATGACAAATAAAGTTTGAGATTCTGTTAACTAAAGATCTGTCTTTTACTGTCGTGTTTGTTCAATAATCTAAAAGAACCAACGAAGAGTCGTTACAGTGGTGTCAGAAGTGGGATTATCGAAACAATGGTCAAGACGGTAAATATTAGTGATCTCAGCCAGACCCAGCTGAAGGATGAGTTGAAGAAAAGGAATGCTCCAATCCATGGAACAAAGGCAGAACTTGCATTCCGGCTGCGTAAAGTTTTAGAAGAAGCAGGCCAAAACACAGAGGTCATAGAAGTAGAGTCGGAGGAGGCTCCAGTCCAGAATGCCCCAGCAATTGATCCGATGATGGTGTTGATGAAAGAAATGATGGCACAGCAGCAACAACAATTTGCTGATATGATGGCCAAACAAGGAAATAACCAACAACAACAACTTGCTGATATGATGGCCAAACAAGAGCAATTGGCGGCCAAACAAGGAAACATTCAACAACAACAATTTGCTGACATGATGGCAAAGCAAGAAAGTCTACGTGAAGTAATCGAGTCACGTATATCCAGTGCAGAGGTGAAAATCAACAACATGGAAAGGGAGCTGCGGACAGTTACCGAAGAACAAGAGAAATTACGCAAACTTTCAAGTGAATTCCGCCAAGAAATAGCACAAGTGAAGTCAGGTAACATGATCAATCCATCAACTGCTTCAGCTCCAGCTAGAGTGAAAACACCCGCATTTGATGGATCTACATCGTACCAGATATTTAAGATGCAATTTGAGATAGCAACAACTGGGTTCGATCACCAGCAAAAAGCAAATGCGCTTATATTGGCATTGAAGGGACCTGCTGCTGAAATTTTGCAGACACTATCAGCGACAGAGCGTGATTACAACAAGCTAATGGAGGCCTTAGAAGTAAGATATGGGGAAAGTCATATGCAAGCTCTCCATCGCATGCAGCTCAAGACACGAAAACAGGGAGCCAGTGAAACTTTGCAAGAATTAGAGGCTGACATTGTGAGACTGGTTAATCTGTCATATCCGAACTATAACGCTGAACATCGAGATGAGCTAGCAGCTGATACATTTATCAATGCTCTTCGAGATGTGCAAATGAGAAACCAGCTTTATCTAAGTGGGAAGAAACTACCTGCGGAAGTCTTAGCATTGGCTCTACAAATGGAAGCTGGAAAAAGAGCGTATGACTCAGGTAGAGTACGTAAGATGGAAGTTTCTGAAGAGCCACTAAAAGCAGCGCTTGATGAAGTGATCATGCATGTCAAAAGTTTAGAAGATAAGCCTGAACGAAATCAACGAAGAAGATCTAGCAGAGTGAGATGCTGGAATTGTGGACAGTTAGGGCACATTAGACGGGAATGCAAAACACTAATAGCTGCAAAAGAAGGAGTAGTTCCAGTCCGGTTGATGAATCTTTCAAACAAGCAAGTGGATGTCAAAAAGGCAGGAGATTTCCGCGTTGAACACCGTAAGAAAAGGATACAAAGGAAATGCAAAACACTAAAAGCAGCAAAAGAAGGAGTAGTCCCGGTCCAGTTGATGAACCTCTCAAATAAGCAAGGAGATGTCAAAAAGAAAGGAGATTGCCGCGTTGAACATCGGAAGGGAAGGATCCATGGTAACGCTGATGATCTTTCAAGAAAACCCTGTATGGAGGAGCGCAAGGCATGTAGCAGGACTGTGACAAATGAGGCAATCAAAGTGAATCAAATTAAGTTCCAAACTCCTGACGATTGGTGTACCGAGGCATTTAAAAGAGAGCAGCAAAAGGATCCAGCTATGGCTCCAGTATTGAAATGGAAAGCCGAGGGAAGGAGACCGGAGTGGAAAGAGGTAGCACCTTTAAGTACGGAGGTGAAATGCTACTGGGC
The DNA here is from genome assembly GCA_963693315.1 of Diogma glabrata. Lineage (NCBI taxonomy): Eukaryota > Metazoa > Arthropoda > Insecta > Diptera > Cylindrotomidae > Diogma > Diogma glabrata. The sequence continues at coordinate 210,139,615 of OY856187.1, forward strand.
GCAATGGGACTCACTATTTATGGATAACGGGATACTTAAAAGAAAATGGGAGTCCGCTGATGGAAAGAAAGTGTTGGAGCAACTGGTGTTGCCATCAAGTCGAGTAGAAGAGGTACTGGGAAAGCTGCATGGAAGTATTTCTGGAGGACACCTGGGAGTCAATAAAACCCTAGCCAAAGTAAGGGAGAGGTTTTATTGGGTACGGTATCGAACAGACGTGGAGCAATGGTGTCGGCGATGCGATACTTGTGCAGCGAGCAAAGGACCAAAAACTAGAACTCGAGGAGAGATGCAACAGTACAATGTGGGTGCCCCAATGGAGAGAATTGCTATAGACATCGCGGGGCCATTTCCGGAAACTACAAAAGGTAACAAATACATCATGGTGGTCATTGATTACTTTACAAAATGGCCGGAAGCCTATGCAATACCGAACCAAGAAGCAGTTACGGTCGCGGAAACATTAGTCAATGAATGGGTTTGCAGATATGGAACACCGCTCGAGTTGCATACCGACCAGGGAAGGAATTTCGAATCTCAACTGATGGAAGAGCTATGCAGAACACTCGGCATTAGAAAAACACGAACTACACCTATGAACCCACAATCGGATGGCATGGTAGAACGATTCAACCGAACCATGGAAGAACATTTGTCAAAGGTAGTAGAAGCCAACCAAAGAAATTGGGACAAGGATCTTCCGTTATTCTTGATGGCCTATCGTAGCGCAATGCACGATACGACAAGTGAAACGCCAGCGAATATCATGTTCGGAAGAGAACTACATCTTCCTAGTGACATCGAGTTTGGCATCCCTGGAGGTCTGGTATCCACGAAAACAGATTATGTGGGACAACTAAGGAAGAAGATGAATAAAATCCATCAGCAGGTTCGAGACCACATTAAGATTGCCAGTGACAAAATGAAAACCAGGTACGACATAAATGCAAATAGTGGCGGTTTTCAAGAAGGAGAATTGGTATGGCTATACAACCCCAGAAGAACTAAGGGAAGATCACCCAAGCTGCAGCCAGACTGGGAAGGCCCATATAAAATAATCAAACGAATTAATGATGTCATCTACCGCATACAAAAGGGACCCCGTACCAAGATGAAAGTGATACATCTGCAAAGGTTGGCACCGTACCAAGGTAACAGCACCAATGCGATCTCTGATATTGTTCGGGACGAACAAAGCTAAATGGAGGGCAATGTAATAAACTTCGTCCAGAATGGGTTAATTTTATTTACTCATTCATTAATTAAAAGTTAACTCCTTTTTCAATCTTTTACTTGTATTGCAAATTGTATTGCATAAATTGATGTAAATTAAATTTGTTATACAAATGTTTACATTAATGAATTAAAAGGAGTTACCTAATACATTTTGCATAAATTAAATTTGAGTTCGCTAATACAAATGCAAGTATAAATGAAAACAGGTGTGGCCTATTTCAGATGTACGGACTACGTAGTATTGATTTCTAGTGGATTATAGAAGTTTCGATTTATTTATTTTTCGATATAAATAGGCAAACAAAAATATCAGATAGTCAGTTTTTACTTTTGCAATTAAAAGTGTTTATAAATATTCGCAAGTTTAAGGAATAATCGGTGGTATCTGAGCCTGGGTACTAATAGAGAAAGAATCTGAACTTAGTGGAATAGTAAATACAGATTTTACCATTCCGAATATTATTGATTCAAATTGTGGAAAAGCGGTGAAGTTTAGTGTACATAAATTGGAGACCCTGGAATTTATTGTAAGGAAAAACGGAAGCTGCTGTAATTTGATGACAAATAAAGTTTGAGATTCTGTTAACTAAAGATCTGTCTTTTACTGTCGTGTTTGTTCAATAATCTAAAAGAACCAACGAAGAGTCGTTACAATATTTTACAATTTAAAAATACACGCTTGAATTTTAGTGCTATTTATCCAATTTTTTTTAATTTTTTGTTATTGAAATTCGTACGCTATATTAGTAAGTACGATAGCAATAATTAATCTTTATTTATTTTTTAAATATATTTTTAATATTAATTTTTTGTTATTGAAATTCGTACGCTGGATTAGAACGATAACAATATTTAATCTTTTATTTATTTTTTTAATGTTTATTTTTGAGGACTATACCTACGTGGGATACCTCGTTAAAAAAAATGCACTGCATATCCTACCTTTTGGGTGATGTGGAAACGGATTATTTACGACAAATAGATTTTTTAGGGCGGCATTTTTGAAAACTGCACCAGGCGCCAAAATCGCTAGCGCCGGCGCTGGTTATTACTTAAAAATCGAATTCAAATAAATCCAAATAAATGATAAAATTGGTCAAACAGTGCCGTTTTAAGTTTTTCTCATTATTAAAATAAAACAACGGTATCGTCAATAATAAACAGGATTGTATTGTTGATCAGCTGTTTGTTGATAAGAAAGCTAATAAATTATCAGCAATAAATTTTATTTGGTAATCAAAAATAATTGAAAGAAAAACTTTATTTGATATTTAAAATTCTAAAAATACAAGTGATAAACTGTTCAAAACAACTTAAAACAATTACATAAACAGTATTATATTATTTATCTTATTACCAAAATTTAGTTAAATTTTGGTAATAAGATAAATAGGTAATAAGATAAATAGGTAATGACGGCCGGACGGCCGGCCGACAGACAGACATACATTTTTTTTTTTTTGCTTTTTTAGAATCAGGAGGTCCTAAAACGTCGAGAAATGTCAAAAAAAGTGGGGGTAAGAATTTCACTTTGAGCTCATGAATGTAATACTTAGGTCTTTCAGACCGAAGTAAATTATTAAAAATTATTTACGTAGTACAATAGGACAAGAAAGACTGGTAGATTTAGCTAGAATATCTATAGAAAGTAAATTTCTGAGCAACTTGGATTATAGTGATTTGATAGACGACTTTGCAAGAATCAAAGCGCGTAAAATAAAATTTAATTAACTAATATATTTTACAATTTAAAAATACACGCTTGAATTTTAGTGCTATTTATCCAATTTTTTTTAATTTTTTGTTATTGAAATTCGTACGCTATATTAGTAAGTACGATAGCAATAATTAATCTTTATTTATTTTTTAAATATATTTTTAATATTAATTTTTTGTTATTGAAATTCGTACGCTGGATTAGAACGATAACAATATTTAATCTTTTATTTATTTTTTTAATGTTTATTTTTGAGGACTATACCTACGTGGGATACCTCGTTAAAAAAAATGCACTGCATATCCTACCTTTTGGGTGATGTGGAAACGGATTATTTACGACAAATAGATTTTTTAGGGCGGCATTTTTGAAAACTGCACCAGGCGCCAAAATCGCTAGCGCCGGCGCTGGTTATTACTTAAAAATCGAATTCAAATAAATCCAAATAAATGATAAAATTGGTCAAACAGTGCCGTTTTAAGTTTTTCTCATTATTAAAATAAAACAACGGTATCGTCAATAATAAACAGGATTGTATTGTTGATCAGCTGTTTGTTGATAAGAAAGCTAATAAATTATCAGCAATAAATTTTATTTGGTAATCAAAAATAATTGAAAGAAAAACTTTATTTGATATTTAAAATTCTAAAAATACAAGTGATAAACTGTTCAAAACAACTTAAAACAATTACATAAACAGTATTATATTATTTATCTTATTACCAAAATTTAGTTAAATTTGAAATTAAAATAAATCAATCAAATTTTTCTTAAACATTCTTACACAGTAAATTTGTCAACAATAAAACATAATTATGGCTGACAAAACCAGAAGCGCCAACAAATTAAAAGAATTTACCGACATTGAAAACCCAACACCAAAGCAAATGATGGCTGCAATACTAATGTCAAATGAACAATTAAGCAAATTGATAGACATAAAAATCGATTCAATAACTCGATTGCAACATTAACAACAGAAAATCGGCAAATTAAAAAAAATATAAAGGAACTGACGAAAAAAAATTCTGAGCTGCAAACAGAAAATATTAAAATTATCTCCCAATTAAACTATTTGAGACAAAGGGATCTAAACGATGAAATCATTTTGACCGGTCTTCCAATCGATATCAACAATATCCAAGAAGTCGTAAAAAAACTTGACTCTATACATAATATTGGACTACACAACATTGTTAGCTCAACGAAAAAAATTGTTTCAAGCAACAAGGATGCAAACTTAAAGTATCTCCATCTGTCAATTAAATTCCGGGACTACACAGTTAAGGAAATTTTTATAAAAAATTATAAGGAGTGTGGTCCTTTATTTGCGAGACAATTATGACCAACTGAAAGTCAAGGAAAGATTTTCATACTGGACAAACTCATTCCTGAATATCTTCATCTCATGAGGCAACTAAATAAATTAAAGAATGAAGGAGTCATAGATTCTCGTTGGCACTACAAGGGCAATGTGTACGTGCGATTAAAGAAAGAAGACAAACGAACCATCTTGATTAGAACGGCCGACGACATCAACAAATTAACTAAAACGATAATCACCATTGATAAACCATCTTGATTACTTTTACCCAGCTTAAAAACTCCACTTCTTTACCAACGTTACTCTAGTATTTAACTTAATTTTTAAACCTCTAAAAAATTTCTTTTTTTTTGCTTTTAGATTTTTGCTACTAATAATATTTTGGAGACAAATAAGTTTTGCACACTATAAAAATCTATAAAAATCTGCTAAAAAATTGGTAAACTCATTTAAATTGTATACAATGATGAATAATCTTAATAAACATTTTTTGGATCTTAAAGACTTTAAGGAAAAGGAGTCTTTTAATACAAAGGATGTTGCCGGTATGACTATACTATATATCAATATTAATAGGCTGCTAAACAAAGTCGAGAAGCTTGAGTTGCTAATACAATCACTAAATATGGATATAGATATCATAATATGTGTCGAAACTTTTTTGAAGGACAACGACTTGAAGTTTATCAACTTACATAATTATACAGCATTCCATCATATTCGAAGTGGAAGACCAGGTGGGGAATATCCATTTTTGTTAAACCATCATTGAATTTCAATTTCATTGAGGGCAATTCGTTTAAAGAGAACGACGTGTTAGTTATTAAATCCCAAACTACTAACTTCCATATAATAGGTATCTATAGACCACCACACACTAATGAAATTGAATTTCTCGAATATTTAAACTCCTACCTAGAAAAATATGTACATGCATACTGTTATAGGAGATGTGAATCTAAATTTACTTTTGCAAAAAGATCACATTATAGAACGGTATAAACGTGTCGTAGAATGTAATTCCTATCAATTCATTAATAAAATAAAACCCGAGTTCTTTACTCGTCCTTCAAATCGTATCAATACATTAATAGACCATATTATCACTACAGAATTCACCAAGCACTATCATATACTTTATAATACAACACACCTTAGTGACCATAAATACATTATATTGACTAGTATCAATAACACCAAAACAAAAATTCCGGTTTATAAATCAGTAACAAAAATAGATTACCGAAATATACAAAATCAGTTGTCCAATATTGACTTCTCTCTAATCTCATTCGAAGATCTATATAATAAGCTAAGCAAAGTACTAGCAAAACCAAAAAAATTCAAAAAAATTATCATAAGGCCTGGTCTACTCCTCTGTTGCTTAATAAAATGAAGGAAAGAGATCTGTTTTATAAACTAAAAAAAAAATATCCATTAAATCTATATTTTCTAGTACAATTTAAACGACTTCGTCATGAAATCAATGATCTCATAGTTACTCAGAAACGCTTATATTATTCCAATAAGTTCATGGACAATGTAAATAATCCTAAGAAAACATGGGGAATAATAAATGAGATCTTACACAATCGCCCCCAACGTGAGAGTGTCGAACCTATTACCCTGAATCATAACAATTCAAACGTATCCGATCAAGAAGTTAGAGGATATCTCCCAGTGTCTTAGACGTGCGAACTTGACGATTAATGTGGAAAAAGGTAAGTTTCCCTTGCCGGATGTAAAATATTTGGGATATGTCGTGGGAGGTGGTAAGCTAAAAATCGATCCTGATAAAACTCAGGCCATTTCTGAATTTCCTACACCACGTACTTCCAAACAGATTCGACGATTCCTAGGTATGGCGGGTTATTACCGCCGTTTTATATCGGATTTCTCCGCTATGTCCTCTCCAATGTCAGATTTGTTGAAGAAAAATTGTAATAAATTCGTATGGACACCAGAAGCTGAAATGGCATTTAAAAATTTCAAAAATGCTTTAGTATCAGCACCCGTTCTAATAAACCCCGACTAAACTAAACCCTTTACTCTCCAGTGCGACGCTAGCAACGATGGTATAGGTTGTGTACTGCTTCATTGTGACATAGACGGTATGGAATATCCCATAGCGTACATGTCCAAAAAACTTAATTCTGCGCAGCGCAACCACTCAACTAGTGAGAAAGAGTGTCTAGCCGCCGTACTGGGAGTAAAGAAATTTAGAGCGTATATCGAGGGTCAGGCTTTCAATATCGTGAAGGATCACGCTTCATTGAAATGGTTGATGCAACAAAAAGACCTTTCTGGACGATTGGCTCGCTGGAGCTTGAAATTGCAGGGTTACGTCTTCGATATTGAGTACCGAAAAGAAAATTAAATACTGTTCCTGACACTCTATCAAGACGTGACTCTGTCGATATCATTTCTGAAATATGTCCAGTGCCTGATATAGATCTTAAGTCACCTTTCTTCAACACTCCTCGATATTTTGAGTTGGTAAATCTAGTTACCGAAGCTGACGGTACATTGCCTGATCTGAAAGTAATTTCTGGTCGGGTATATAAACGATTGGCTTGCCTGGATCCTGAAATTCCTCCAGAGGGTGAGGTTTGGAAATTGTGGTTACCCGAGGAATACACTGACGAGTGTATTGCAAGAGCCCATAATCCTCCTACTTCATCTCATGGAGGTTTAGCGAAAATTCTGTATAATATTCGTAGATTTTACTACTGGCCTCGGATGTATACAAAGGTTAAAACTTTCGTAAGGAATTGTAGAACTTGTAAAGAAATCAAAGCTCCAAATGTTCCCCTTCGTGCTCCCATGGTGTCTCCTATGAAAACTGAACGAATTGGCCAGCGATTGTACATAGATATTCTCGGCCCCTACTCTCGTTCGAAGGCTGGGAATATCGTGATTCTCGTGGTATTATATCATGTCACAAAGTACCCATTTCTGTTACCTTTACGAAAATTGACTGCTGATCCTATTTGTCAATTATTGGCTACCAATGTCTTTCATGTATTTGGTTGTCCAGAAGTCATTGTGTCCGACAATGGGACCCAATTTAAGTCTAAACTGTTTGAAGATTTCTTGGCGAAGCACGGAGTGAAACATACCTTACTAGCTTTATACTCACCTCAAGCTAACGCTTCGGAACGGGTGAATAGAAGTGTTCTCTCTGGAATTCGAGCTTACCTAAAGGAAGAGCATTCTAAACGGGATCTGCATTTGAGCGAGATCGCTTGTGCACTACGTTGTTCTCTGCACCAAACTCTTAAATGCTCCCCCTATTACGCCATGTTTGGATTGCCAATGGTGACTCACGGGTCGTCATATGAGAAGCTGAGACGACTGAATAGTCTTCATGAGCCAGGTAAAACGATTCTGCGACCAGACTACTTTAACAAGATTCGTAATCGAATACTGGATTTAACCGCTGAAGCATTTGTTAAAAGTGCCGAGCTATATAATTTACGAGGTCGGGTGACTTTGTTCAAACCAGGTGATACTGTGTTCCGTCGGAGCTTTATATTGAGCAATGCAGGTAAGAAATTATGGGGGGTACCACCTACGAACTGGAGGACCTGGTTTCCAAACAAAGAGGTGTTTACCATTCACAGGACATTCGAATCTAAAATCGGATAAATTTTTTTTTGTACAAGTAAAAGATATTTCCGTTTGATCCTTGTCTCGCTCTCGCATGTCGTGACTTCAACTTGGTATTTTCAATGATCATCGAGCATGAGGGTGGTTCTGTTTCTACATCAGAGTTCAGGGAGTGTTACCCAATTTTGGAGTGTATGGTTCACTTATGGTCTGTTTCTACATTTTTTTTTGTTGGTTCCGTGTTTTCGGTTCAAAGTGTTGAATTGTATTAGTGAAAACCTATCGGTCTTGCAGTAAAAGCTGTCGAAATGGAATTATCACGGTGGTCATGATCAATGTTGGTTCGCTTTAAGTTCCCACTTTCTGTAAACTTATTTCTCATGGTAGACAATTGTTCGGGAACAGTTTGTGTAATTCCAAAACATTCAATCGTAATTTCAGATTGGTTTTTGAGAACAATTAAGCTTAAGTACATATTGGAAATCACTTGAATTTTGCAATTCGAAATAACTTTTCATTTCCTCTAAAATTCCTTTAGAAAAAATTTTGTTGTGTTTCGTGTCAGAATTTGAACTACATTCATCAGAGACACATTGTTCAAATTCCGTGTGTCTTACACAACTTAGCCAAAGCGGCGATGACGAAACATATTTTAATTTTGATGTTCAGATAATTTCTAAATTGAAACTTCATCATTTTTCATATTTACTTAAGTTGAATTTTTCATCTATGATTACATATTGAAAATTGTATTTATTTGGTATTTTTTGTATTAAATTTCTAGATATTACGATGTGTGAATTCATAGGAGGAGAGAATATTTCGTTAACATCTAAGTCAACATTCTAATCAACATCCTAAGTCACGAGTGTAAAGTCATTATTGATTGTTGCCAATCAATGCGAAACTTAATATCTGACGTAAAGTCAATATGTTGTTATATTTTTGGTTAGGAAATATAGACAACATTAGGGAATTTTTAATTTCAGATTGGTTTTTGAGAACAAAATTAAGCTTAAGTACATATTGGAAATCACTTGAATTTTGCAATTCGAAATAACTTTTCATTTCCTCTAAAATTCCTTTAGAAAAAATTTTGTTGTGTTTCGTGTCAGAATTTGAACTACATTCATCAGAGACACATTGTTCAAATTCCGTGTGTCTTACACAACTTAGCCAAAGCGGCGATGACGAAACATATTTTAATTTTGATGTTCAGATAATTTCTAAATTGAAACTTCATCATTTTTCATATTTACTTAAGTTGAATTTTTCATCTATGATTACATATTGAAAATTGTATTTATTTGGTATTTTTTGTATTAAATTTCTAGATATTACGATGTGTGAATTCATAGGAGGAGAGAATATTTCGTTAACATCTAAGTCAACATTCTAATCAACATCCTAAGTCACGAGTGTAAAGTCATTATTGATTGTTGCCAATCAATGCGAAACTTAATATCTGACGTAAAGTCAATATGTTGTTATATTTTTGGTTAGGAAATATAGACAACATTAGGGAATTTATAATTTCAGATTGGTTTTTGAGAACAATTAAAATTTTTTCTAAAGGAATTTTAGAGGAAATGAAAAGTTATTTCGAATTGCAAAATTCAAGTGATTTCCAATATGTACTTAAGCTTAATTGTTCTCAAAAACCAATCTGAAATTAAAAATTCCCTAATGTTGTCTATATTTGCTAACCAAAAATATAACAACATATTGACTTTACGTCAGATATTAAGTTTCGCATTGATTGGCAACAATCAATAATGACTTTACACTCGTGACTTAGGATGTTGATTAGAATGTTGACTTAGATGTTAACGAAATATTCTCTCCTCCTATGAATTCACACATCGTAATATCTAGAAATTTAATACAAAAAATACCAAATTCAATCGTAAACTTTAAGTTATGTGACCCAGAGTATTGTGTAATAGCCCGGCTAGCTCAGTCAATGAAGCATGAGACTCGTACTTCCAGTGACGTTCATGCTAGATGTAGGTACGGAGTGGGTTCGAGCCCGCATACTATGTGGGCTTAATCGATGTTGGATCGTTGATTGAATGAGTGGGTCCTCTATTACTTCGCTTTTCAAGTTCTTTTCCCTTTTTTTTGTATTTTTGTTTTGACTGGATTGACCTGAGAGAGGAAGAAGGAAGGAAAAGAACATACCCTGTAACGAAGTAAGTGTGCCGCCATTGGTAAACTCTTGGATTCATAGATCCACTACCTTATCATAGATCCCACATTTTTATTTCACGCGCCTTTCGTAACTGATTTTTTTTATCATACTTAATTCATGGTCACCCGTTATTATAGTTTCCGCGACACAAATTTGTTCTTCTCATAAAAATAATAGTTTTTGTTTTTTTATGTGCAATCCACTGAATTTGACCCCCCCGCTTTCTCACAAGCTTAATTTCACCATACTAAATTAATTTAAATTCTCCGTGGACCCAAACCATACCTGCCGTCTGCTATTGTTGCGGTCAAACCTGGAATAGCTGTGCATATTTTTCAATTTGTTTTTCTACCTTAAAGTTTTATCCAGCAATCGATATAGAAATTGTCCTCTAGACGTTATATTTATTATTACCGATTCTCCTTTCCGCTATTTATACATATGTACAATTCTCATCCGCGAGAGTTTACTGTAAATCCATTGTAGTTTGCTATTTTGTAATACGTAATTATTAGATACTCTAATAATACTGGGTTTCAATTGGCTACTGAATCTAGATTTTTTTTTTTTGAATTACCGAATTTTAATTATAAATGTGATGATCGAGTTGTCAGATATTGTCTAACGTAAGAATTTCTTACAGATTAATTGGAAACAACCTATTGATTTGGTCAATTAAATTAGTTGTCTGACTGGATTTACTCCCTGTAGCTTTCAATTAATAACTCACTGTAAAACTGTTATAAAATCGGTTGGCTATTCGCTTTAATCTATACTCATGTTAAGTGCATGTATATTTCTTTCAAATGTTTTGTAAATGTTATATCGGACTTTGAAATACTTTTCCATTTCTATTACAACCTGATAACCAGTATTTCTTAATAGGAGACATGAAATAACGATAATTTTTACATTCTACAAGAAACTGCTCTACTATTCACCTATATATAGCAGCAAAAATCTTGCAATCTCTCTCTTAGTCGCTATTTCTTATTGGATTATTATTTTGTTTTGTGTTTGACGTTTGGCAGCCGCACCTTGAAAAAAAAGTTACTGGATTAATGGTGGAAAAACTAAGATATACATTTTTGGCCTGTTGGGATTTTTTTTGGATAAGTACGGACTTCAGGTAAATTACTGCGTTGAAATATAACAAATATTATGAATATCAAAAGGTGTTGGTTTAGAGATTGATTTACCATTAACCAAACAAACTCAAACCAAAGCAAAACACAACAAGATTTTTTTTTTCTATATTAACCATACGTGGCTTGATATGTGATGGATGTGCATAAATACTCACGCTAGCCCAACGGTTCCAACCAATAAAAAAAAATGTATAACAAAAGTTTTCTTTTATAAAACAACAAAAAACAAATGAAAAATCAACAACAAATTCTTCAGAATTATCTATTCATTCTTCAGGCGTACTTAACCTATTAAATTGTGAATAAAAACAAAAATAGTAACTTATGCGTAACTATATTAGCGGTGTATGTTTCTCTTTGTTGTGGGATTGAGTTTTTTACTTCATCATCTAGTAAAATTATTAAAACTATTAAAATATAAAAATATGAAACAAAAATGTTTTGTTTGTAAATTATGTGATAATAATGTTTATGGTCAAAGTAACTTGTGCTTGATCTTTCTATAAAAATATACAAAAATATAATAAATTAGTTCTAGACTGAATTAGAATGTTTATTGTTAAACTAACGTTTGCGTTCATAGTGAATTATGTGTTACAAATGTTTAAAGTTAAATTAACTTGTGCCTACTCGTTTATAAAAATATACAAAATATAGTAAATTAGTTTTAGACTGAATTAGTAATGTTTTAATGTTAAATTAATTTTTTTTCGTCTATCAAGATGCATGTGTTACAAATGTTTAATGCTAAATTTCGTTTATGAAAACATAAAAAGATCTAGTAAAATTAGTTCTAGATTGTATTAGGCTTGCTGATTGTTAAAGTAACTCCTAATTAATTCTTTATACCAAAAATAGAACAAAAAAAATAAAACAACACAAAAGGAATAGCAAATTGTTGTCAAATTTCGTGGGATTCGTTCGGGTTCGTGGGATGTATGTTTGGTGAACAAGTTTCTACATTATGTTTCCTTATTTTAACAACAGGGATGATGGTCCAATAGAAGAAATTGAAGCTTAATTTTTTTTTAATGAATGTTTATCGTCTATGTACCAGAATGTTTGCTTTCATGTCAAACATTCGCTACATTCATCGAAGATGGTGTTCTTGGTGGTTTTTTTTTGTTTTAGCTTTATTTATGTCAGTTCTTCCAAGTGCAAGTCCTGAGCAATATACAGCCATGACAAAAGGAATCGTGGAGTTATTAATGCAAGTTTTTTGTTGTTGTTTAAACCTTATAACATGATCGGTTGACACTTGAAAGTTAAACAATTGTGTATATTGTTTTTTTTTTGTAATTGGTGCTTTAATTATTTTCTTTTCTAAATGTACACCAAAATGGATAGTAAATTAGTAGTATATTCTAAAATTAAGGTATTTCTTGAATTTTTGTATAATCAACCAATTCATACAATTAATTTAGGTAAACCAGCTTTAAATAATATGTGGTAGTCTGTTTTAAACATGGTAAAGGATCCAGATGCAGTGTTGCCAGATCGCGGGATTTTTTCCCGTTTGCGGGATATTTCATATAAAACGGGAAAGCGGGAAAAAACTTGGAAAGTGCGGGATTTTTTACATTTAACAATAGAATCGTTTTAATTTTGGATTTTTGAGATCAATTAAACTAAAGTAAGTAAAGAAGTAATTGGAATTTTTTCAATTCAAAGGAATCGTTTTAAATTAAAACTTATCTTGAAATGGTTGCACCAACCAATTTTTTACCAGGCTTCAGGCTCTAAAAGCATATGCCATCTATCGGCTTTAGTATTGTCAAATCCGCGATGGAATTTAAGCCTTTTGCTGTTTAAATATTTCTTAGGGAGATAGGTACGTTTTGAAAACACCAACGAACCACCATGTTATCTGAATTTCAGAAATATTTTGATGCTGCTAAACGAGAAATGAAATCGCCTGGAACTACAAGTTGGCTCTCTATGCATACATCCTTTGTAACATATTAAAAAAATTAGGATGTTTGGCATCACTATTTTATTTCTGAGCAGTTGTTTACGTATCAAAAAAGAGCTATTACAATTTTAAAATTTTTTGAAAATCATGAAATCAAGACATATTTACTTCTTTTAAAAAATGTTCTTCTCAATTTTAATAGATTTAATGCTCCATTTTATAGCAGTTCTTTCTTATTCCACAAGTTGTATGTAGAATCGAAACAATAGTAATATATTGTGTAAGTGTTTAATGCAATATTTCATTTTTCAAGGAAAAGTTTACGATGTGAGCGAAGCACAAGCGAGCATTACAAATTTTCGAGAGAATAAAATTCATTAAAAACGAACCCAATACAACGTTTTATCCTCCGATATAGTAACATTTATTAATTTAAATTGAATTATTTTAAAATTTGTTGATAAAACAAGTAAAACGAATTAAGAAAAACAATGAATTTTATTGTATTTTTTTGAATAATTAATTCCAAACAATTAAATAAATTTGATTCAATTTCGATATCTATTTAATTATTTGGTATTTTGAAAATGAAAAGTCTATAAAAAGCCTAATGAAAGCCCTACCTGATGAAAGACATCAAATCTTATACTAATGAGAAACCAAAAAACAATCTTTTGGAAATTTTATTGAATTTAAGCATAGTAGTCTTTGTCTTTTTTAATATTCGAGAAAGGGACATTCACTTCAGTTTGAATTGACTGTTTTTTATATAATCAGTACGTCTATTCCGGCATTTTTTTGGGAATTGTGAATTGAGAAAAAAGTGCAATAAATAAAATAACGAAATATTTTCTAATACGAATTTGTAATTTCCCGCGGCACGGAATACTAGTTATGAAAAATTGCTACAATTTATCTCCCAATTCCTATTTCACGATGTACCCTTGGTTCTCAAACTTTTTGAAGTCGGGGAACACTAAACTCTGATATATTTTTAGGCGGAACATCTACAATACAGCATACACTTTACAACAGGGGGCGAGGGTGGCTAACATTTTTGAAACCAAAAGTGCAATAAAAAACAGAATAATGTTTGCCAAAACACTCCATTATTTACTACGTTTTCATGCTTAGTTCAAAACCATTTGAAAACCAAATTCGAATTGAATTCACCATGAAAACATCAACAATTACAGTTTTGAATACTATTTATTTTTAAATACGATCTCGATTTTTTTTGGGATCGTATCGGTATCCAAATATTCGAAAATACATAAAAACGGAAAACTGGATCGTGTCATGAACCGCAGTAAAATGTTTATGTTTGTTTTTAATTACAAAACAACTAATTTCACATTGATTTATAAAATGTTTATTTCATTAACTTTATTTAAAAGAAAAATACAATATCAAGCTTACAAAAATAAAATATTGAACACAATTAATGAAACACAATTAAACGCTTTTTGACAGTTTTTCAAAACAGTTTTAAAAACGTTCCAATCCAATCATGAAAACACTTTACAGTTTGAAAACGGGATGAGGATTCAATTCTTTTTCGATCCGCATGAAAACGTAGTAATTATAAAGCAAAAAGGAAACGGAATCGTTTCGCAGCGTGTGATTAGCAACCCCTTGCTTCCAAGTGCTACTTTTAGAAAATAATATGTATATAAATAAAATATGTACCGATATCGATTGATGCAAATATATTTATTGAAAGCACAATTAAAATTACAATACTTTTAAAAAAATCTCAAACTTAATGCGATCCATGAGCTTGACGATCTTTACAGGTCTCAGCGATATCGGGGCGAAAAAATGATAACGCCACACGCATTTTTTCTTCTAAATTCCCTAGTCTCTACGGTTGTTTGTCTTTATATTGATCGTAGTTGAAAATCCTGCTTCGCAAAGCTATGTCGTGGAAAATAACAATAATATGTTCAAGAATTTTTTGCTTATACTCGGGTATTCATCTTTAACAGAGATCCAAAAATTTTCAGGAGTGTTTTCATGGAACTGTAATTTTAATCCACGATCTGAAGAAAGCGACGTCAATTCTTCTTCTTTATTTAAAGTAAAACTAGAAAATTCGGAAGAAGTAAACGGGTGAAACAAAAACTTCATACATTTTTTATTTATTTATGCGTAAAAGGAGAATTTTAATAACTGCAATAATATTTTATGTTTTCAAGAGGTAATTTTAACCCAAAAGATATTTTTTATTCATACAAAGCCGAGAAACGTGTAAATTTTACATTGAATTAATTTTTATTTTCAAACAATTTTTAATTGAATTGATTGTACATTTGATTTTTTTGCGGAACAGTGGAAAAGGCATCGCGGAACACGCTTTGAGAACCACTGATGTACCGGAATAGGACTACAGGTCGAAAATGTTTGCTTTTGATTTTTTATAACATGCAATCAAATTTTTATAAAATAAAATAAAATTTATTTCAGCATTCAATACAATCAAATAAATTGTTT